>RJWH01002024.1:131037-277930 GCA_004363575.1 Solenodon paradoxus | reverse complement strand
GCTGAAACAAAGCCTGGGGTCTTTGTCTGACTCCAGTGTGCTGGAGGAGGCTCAGACCCCAGCTAGCTGGAAATAAAGTTTCCTTTTGCTTTTGCATTGTCGACTGAAGTGTGTGTGCGTTTTCTTGGGAGGACGAACGCTGACCCTAACTGTAGAATGATTGGAGCTTACCAAATTAATGGAGATGTAGGATTGCTGTGTTATTTTGTTATCATTGGCTTCTGTCCTTTCAGTGGAATGTGACTGGAGCTTAGTCAGAATGTGGATATTTCTTTCCAAAAATTTTCTCCACTGTTTTTAAATTTCACAAATATTGTATTATGACTGACAGATCTAAAGCCACACCCAATGCATAGAATTATGCAGCTTTGCCTCCTTTCAGCTGTTTAATTTCTCTTTTCCCTCTACCCATTGCGTATGGGGATACTGTGTTCTTGCACATTTTAATTGCTTATCTATTACAAAATATAGTAATGAATTTTGAAAAGAGCAATGATTTATTTAAGCAGAGAATGTGAGAGTTTAAAGGGATAATCTAGTCTAACTTCCCCAACTTTCTTTTCATTTTCCAGTTGTTAAGGTCATATAGTAAGTAGGAATGGAAATTGAATGATACTGGCACTTTTCACAAACATCATTGAATTTAGTTCACGAAGATCTTCTGAGACTCATGTTAATATTATACCCTGTTTACCAGTGTGAAGAAATTAAATTTTAGGAATGTCAAGGTACTTATTTAAAAATATTGTATTGAATCTCTGGACTTTCAGTCCAGTACTTTACTTATTACTCAATGAAACATCACTGGTTTTTATTTGTTTAAGTGAATTCTAGTTAGAAATTACTTTTCAAAGTAGAATCTAGGATTATCTTTGAAAAAAAATATATGATAGAATGCACCAATGGTACCTAGCACTATTTGATTTCTTGTATTTCTTATAATCTGTATCACAAGTAGTATTTCCCATGCTCCTCGATGTTATACTGCTTTGTATTACTGTCCAGTTTGTTTCTATGATTTGTGTTGTCTGAGCAAAAGGTTTTCTCCTTGCTCAAAATCTAGTAAATTTCTTTTGTACCCCTTCTTTGTAACTTCTCATGAGTTCACCAAACTGTCAGCTCTTTCCCCCTCCTCTCCATGGCAGGCAGCCAGATGGCATATATCATGCCTGTGGCTGTTCCTGCGGGCTATTGCAGCAGGATGTTTTCCAAAATCTTGTAAACAACGTGTTGCAATTCAAGTGGCCTCTGCTACTAAGGCCTTCCTTCTTTCCTTTAAAAAAATAATGTTCAGACCCTTTGTTTTATGGGGCAGATGCTTTTGTCTTTGTTCTATGTGTAGGCAGGATTTTCTCATGGATTTTGTAGAAGTGGGCTCTGAAGCTTTCAGCGAAAGGCACTTCCCCTCTGGAAACCATGGTGGGTCAGGTTTTAAGCCTGTGCTGGGAGTGCAGTCCACATACAGCCCAAGGGCAGGGTCAGAAGGAGGAGGGAGGGGATAACTAAAATGCACAGCTGAATAAATGACATGCTTCTTCCTCCTCTCTCTTTCTTCCTGTCTCCTGCAAGCCTGCCTTCATTCCTGCTTACCTACCTCTTTTTTTTTTTTTTTTAAGTCACTTCACCTCTTCAGTAGTTTATCCTTTTGCTTCCAAAATCCCCTGCTCCTTTAGTTTCCACTAGGATCCTTAATGGGACTGGGGACGTGTTAGGCACTGATCAGAGGCTTCAGACCCAGAGTCCTATCTTTGAATTCTGCGCCTGCCACTCTCTGGTGGGGTTGTCTTACACCAACTTCTACTCCTCATCCGTAAAATGGGATCACATTGTATGGTTCCTGGCAACACTGAGAAGATGAAATTAGATGAGAAAGTGCTTAGAATTGTGGCAAATACGTAGTGTTTACTCAAAAAAATATTAATTTCCACTTTTATTATTTTTATAAATAATTCTTTTGGCTAAAATTTATCTTTGTTGTCATGGTAACCATCTAGTCATATGTAACAAACTCCCCATTGTCTCCTCTCATTTGAAACTTCCAATCAGGAGTTTTGTTTGCTTTTGCTTAAATTCTATTTTTTGATCACTTTAATCCAATTTTTAAAAATCTTCTCTCTCATTCTTTTCCTAAGAATTTTAGTACCTACTTTCTCTGCCATCTTTAGTTGGAACAAATGGTTCCTCCAGAACTTTCCTCTGACATTTTCAGTCACTTCACAGTCTCACGATAGTTTGTTAAGTTCACATCCAACCTGATAAGTCAGTTCCCAAGAAGACAGTTAAGATAATGGAAAATTTGGTATCTATCGCTTTACAGTGGTATGCTCTGGTAGTTCTATTGACTTATTTTCCATAAGCTCTTATAAAGTATATGCACATAAATATTCTTCAATTCTGTATTATTTATGTCAACTTCTTAGACGATGATTGATTATTTCTAATCCTAGCCCCTTATGTTGAAGGAGAGTCGAGATTTTCTTTCAATTCTAATGTTTCTTGTTATGTTTGGGAAAGTCACCATTTAACGCATATTTATTGATAACAACCACCATAAACAAATGCTAAGATTCAGCGACACAAAGTGAAATAAAAGTTAGTCCATCCATCAATTAACTCATAATAATTAAGTTGTTCCTTATTTATTTAAGTTATTCACATCCTTTTAATTTTATGTTCATTAAATAGTCCCACATCCTTGAAGTAATTCTCATCATCAGGATTCTTCTAAGATCTGTATTAGGTAAAAATGAAATAGATATAACTCAGAAAGGTGATGTATGGTGTGAGTATAATTTACTTAATATTTACAAGTGTCTATTTTGAAAAGACTTCTTGTTTCAAGTTAAAGAACTATGGTTATACATCATAGTGAACTTCTTGCTTCATGCTTGTCTACCATAATTGCTATGGAGTCAATCTCAGGAATATATAGGCAGAAGTTAGTTGATAGTTAAACAGAACTGAGGAGAAAAATAACCTAAAAAATAGTCTCAAGAAATCATCTAAGTTGGCAATAACCCCATCTGGGATTTTCCTCTCTCCTGCAAGACCTTTTATTAAAAAATTTTTTCATTTTTATTATTTTTTAATTTTTGCAGTAACTTTTATTTTACACATTAAAATAAACTCATATGTATAGGTCCCCCATATGTGCAATTTCCTCATTCCTGAAATATGTCAGCACACCCTGCCCTCCACCAAATCACCAAGTGTTCTTCATCATTGTCCAGTGGACTCTGTCACCACTTGCCTGCCCTGCCCCCCATCCCATTCCCTGTTGGTAACCTCAGTTCTGTTGTAAGTGTTTGAGAGTTGGTTTTGTTTCATCTGTTCCTTTGTTTTGTCTACTCACATTCCACCTGTGAATGAGATTATCTGGTATCTATCTTTCTTCTTTTGACTTATTTCACTTCATATAATCTCCTCTAGATTCATCCATGTTGATTCAAATGATAGGATTTCAGCTCTTCTAAGGGCTGTGTAATATTCCATTGTATATATGTACCACATCTTCTTTATCAATTCATCTGATGTTGGGCACTTAGGTAATTTCCAGTTCTTAGCTATTGTGAATAGGGCTCCAATAAACCTGGGGTAGGCAAGTGGGGGCGGTGCATAAATCTCTTTAAGTTCTTATTTTTGTGTCTTTCTGGTAAATATCCAAAAGTGAGATCATATGGGACTTCCATATCCAACTTTTTGTGGAATCTCCGTACTGTTTTCATAGGGGTTGCACCAATTTGCACTCCTACCAACAATGTGAAAGTGTCCAGTTTTCTCTACATCCGTGCAAACATTTGTTGTTTCCAGACTTTTGGATAATAGTCAGTGAAAGAACTATGAAGAAGTTTTTTAGTTCAATGTAGTCCCAATTGTTTGTTTCTATTTTTGTTTCCCTTGATACTGGAGTCGAGTCCCCACAGGCCTCCCTAAGGCTAATGCCATGGAATGTCTTTCCTATGTTGTGCTCCAAGAACTTTATAGTTTACAGTTTTATGTCCAAGTTCTAGTCCATTTTGAGTTTATTTTTGTGAAGAGTTTTAGAGAGTGGCCTAACTTCATTCTTTTGCATTTGGCTGTCCAGTTTTCCAAGCACCATTTTTTGGAAAGATTTTCCTTTCTTCATCACATGCTTTTGGCTCCTTTGTCATGGATTATCTGATTGTATGTGTGTGAGTCAGTTTCTAATGATTCAGTTCTATTTCAGTGGTCTGTGCCTCTGTTATTATCCCATTACCATCCTGTTTTGATCACTAGTGCCTTGAAGTATAGCTCAATGACTGGGAGTGTAATCCCTCTGGGTTCATTCTTTTTTCTCATAATTGCTTTGGCTATTCAAGGTCTTTTGTTATTTCATACCGATATTAAGATTTTTTTGTTCTATTTCCTTGAAATAAGTCTGTGGGGTTTTAATGGGATTGCTTTAAATCTGTACATTGCTTTATGTAAGATGATCATTTTAACAATGTTGATTCTTCCCAGCCATGAGCAACATGTCTCTTTGTGTCCTCCTCTATTTCTTTTAAGAAGGACTTTTAGTTTTCATTGTACAGTTCTTTTACCTCATTTGTTGAGTATATTCCAAGATATTTGATTCTTTTTACCTATATTTTAAATGGTATGATTTTCTTGATTTCATTTTTTCTAGCATGTTATTTGTGTACAAAAATGCAATGGATTTTTTGCATTGATTTTGCAATCTACCACTTTACTGTATTCGTTGATTAGTTCTGTTAGTTTTTTGATAGAGTTTTTTATATATATAATCATGTCATCCGCAAATAATGATAGTTTTATTTCCTTCTTTCCAATTCAGATTCCTTTTATTTCTTTTTCTTGCCTAATTGCTCTGGCTAAGACCTTCAGTATAATATTAAAGAGCAGTGGTAAGAGTGGAGAGTCTTGTCTTGTTTCTGTCTTTTGCAAGAGATTTTGCAATTAATTAAATTACGATGGGATCAGAGGGCATTCTGGTCTGCAGGTTCAAGTTGATGGTTACCAGAAGCCTGCTTTATGTTCAACTATTTCCCTTACTGGACTTTGAGTTAGAGTATAGAAGGAGTTCCTGTCAAAATAGAAATGTTTGGTATAAAATTTTATTGCTACAAGGAATGTTGCAAATCATTTTAGCACAGAGGCTGCCAGGTCTTTTCAAATATGAGAACCCACTCCTCCATTCTCCCCTTCTTCATTAAACTAGCATATCTTCATTGCTGATAAAATAGGTTAAAACTAATTAAAACTCCTATTACTTTGATAGTGTATTTTTTAAGAGCTATGTACATGGATTTATTTGACTGGTGAGTTAGCAATGTTAACTAATCATAGTCTTAGAGAATTTGGGATTCATGTAGATTTCAACTGGATTGTGAAAATGCCTAGCACTAAAACAACATCATTCATATAAACTTGGAAGAGATTTTTTTTATAATAATATTTACTATTTCTTTTGTTCAAAATGTTATATTCACTTTAGGATATTGAAATTGCATCTCAATCTATATATCATACCACAGCCACCACCAGAGTTCCAATGTCTTTTACCATCACCTTTTCCTCTTTTTCTTTCCCACCCCAACCCTGGCCCACATCACCCTCCAGTATCCACAGTCCTGTGTTCTGTTATTTTTGTTGGGATTTGTATGTTCATTTGAATGTCATTTAATTATATTCTACATATGAGTAAAATCATCCTTTATTTCTGACTTATTTTGCTTAACATGATTCTCTCCAGTCCCATCCAGATTGTTGCAAAGGGCACAATTTAATCTTTTTAAATAGTGGTATAGAATTCCATTGAGTACATATACCACAGTTTCTTTATTCAGTCATCTATTGATGGGCATTTAGGTTGTTTCCATGTCTTGACTATTGTGAACTGTGCTGCTATGAACAAAAGGGTGAAGATTTTTTTTTTCTGATTAGGGATTTTGTTTCCTCAGGACATATATGTCCAGGAGTGGGATTGCTGGATCAAATGGCAGATCCATTTTTTGTTTGAGGAATCTTCATACATTTTCCAAAGTGGTTACACCAATTCACTTCCCACCAACAGTGTAGGAGGATTGAGACCCTTTTCAACCACAACGTTTCTTGGATTCCCATTCAGTAACTCTTAAACTTATGGTATCCATGAAATAAGATAATGACAATACGCCTCTATGAACTCAATAATCATTCATGTGAATTTAAACTTTATTAAACATAACAGCAATTAAAATATTTAAAACAAATAGCTGTATTTAGGAGTGAGACGTGTCATTTATTTCATTTCTACCCTAGTAGTATACATATAGATTTAGGGACCCCAGAGATTCAGAGACCCCTGGGGATCTTCATCTTGGGAACTATTGATTTAATCAAATCTCCTGTTTTAAAAGATGAGGATAAACGTGGTTCATGGATATTGAGTGTCCAAGGGCACCAGTATCTTGTGGCAATGTCCAGCTCATATACACACAGGTACATTCACTATACCATAGCTGTCTTAAACTATTTTAAAATTATTATTCATCTGGATCAGTGGAGAGAAGTATAAATGAAAGAGCTCAGAGGAAACTATAATGTGTACTACACATGGGATATTTAACAGTAACAACAATAAAACATATTCAGTTCATTATAGTGTGGATAGAATTCTTGCATAATTTTGTTTTCCTTGACAGTTAAATAATTTTTGAGGATTATAAAAAGGTAGAGAGCTGTGTAAGGTACTTTTGAAGTCACAGAGTAAGTATGGATGAGATTAAATGTCTGGTCACACATAATACGCCTTCTACCTTCCCCCCAAAAAGCTGTGAAACATTTGAATCTTAAAGATTATGGACTTTTGGCAATAAATAGGCACAAAAGTCAGCAAGAACAGATATCCTCAACTTCTGCCAAGTTTGGAGAAACAGTTCTGGCTGCTGAGTTGAGAAAAGAAATGAGAAAAATCACCTGCCAAATAATGCATTATAATATTGGCAGACAGAGGAGGAGGAATGTGTCAAAGATATTAAAAAGCCATTCAATGTTAGAATGACTCCATTCAGATGTGGAAAGATGAAAAGAACAATTGATATTTCTTGGGTTTTTTCTTAATGTTTAGGTAGAAGGGTATGTCTCTAGAGTAGCCAGGCCTTTGGCTCAAGGCCTCTCTGAGTGATTGATAGAAGGTGAAAGTGCCTGAACAAGTGCTGTGCAAAATCCATGCTGTACCTGGATGACCTATTTCTTACCAGAACTACATTGGTTTGGAAAACTTCAGAAGTTCAACAGATTAGCGTTAGGCTTCTTTCATGTGAATGATGTTGGGTAGTATGGGTTGAATCTGATTCCTGTGAAAATGTGGGCTGTAGGTGGTCTTATATGGGCCAGGCATGTCTTGTGTAAGGATATAGTCATATGAGGGTTTATTTGGTTAGATCCAAATAAGCAGCCTAAGAAGTAAGGCTGCTCCTTTAGACGTTACTACTAATATATTTATTTTCCATTGACCTATTTTATGAGCTAGGTTTGCTGTCTTCATTCCAACTAAGTAATTTGAAATTCTGAGTGTCAGGAGGCTGGGGCCCAACATGAGCAAACCCATTCCCACCAACACCGAAAGAGGTAACTCAGCCAGCATTGTTTTGGTGGACACACATGTGAGACTCACCAAAGCAAAGAATAAGCATAATTGGTGGTGTGAGAATAGTTACACAAATAGAACAAGACTAATCCTGTAACACTTATGGCTGAAGCTAATAACACTGGGACACAGGGAGTGTTGTTTTGAATCCTCTGTGTTACCCTAACCTCTCATTCCCAGCATTCCCAGGCAGTCTAGCAGGTGCACCCTGGTGCAGTAGTGGTTGGGTACAGTCCACAAGGATCTGGGTTCGCATCCCAGGGCCAGGGGAACAGCCAAGATGACCAACGAAATAAAATACAGTGCTGCTTCTTCCTCTTTTTTCCTTCCTGTCTGCCCACTTAGCTTCATTCCTGCCTATACTTTTTCTTTAAAAAAATAAATAATAAATAACTTTTTAAGAAAATACAGTACTGTGTTTGCCATGGAGCAGAATCCTTTTTTTTAAATTAAATTAAATTTTTTTATTATTACTGAAGGGATGTTGCGTTTTGACAATAACTTGTTTTGAAGTATACATAGTGGTACTTTTATATTTACAAATAGCATAGTAGATTTACTAATATTCTCCCCCTTTTTTTTTCTCGCTTCATTTACAATCAATTCCCTTCATCCCTTTTCCCTCACCCCTACCCCGTCACTTTGGTACCCCCTGATTTGCCTTTTTGTCTCTCATCTCTAAGGGTCCATAGTTGTTTGGAGTAGTGTTCTCCCTCTCTCCCTCTCTTTGCCTCTCTCTCTCCCCCCTCCCTGTTTTTAGTGTTGTTTATTTGTTTTTTCTTTTCCCATCATATGAGCGCTATCATATGATATCTGCCCTTCTCCTTCTGGCTTATCTCATTAAGCATAATTCTCTCCAAGTCCATCCATGTTGTTGCAAATGGCAGGATCTCCCCCTTTTGATGGCTGCACAGTATTCCATTGTGTATATGCACCACATCTTCTTTACCCACTCCTCTGTTGATGGGCGTATAGGTAGTTTCCAGCTTTTAGCTATTGTGAATTGTACTGCAATGAACATGGGGGTGCATGTGTCTCTTTAGATAAGTGTTTTTGTGACATTGGGGTAAATAACCAATAGAGGAATAACTGGGTCATATGGACTTTCCATTCTCACCAACAGTCAATTAGAGTTCCCTTTTCTCCACATCCAGCATTTATTATTTCCATTTCTTGGGTAATAGCCATTCTTACCTATGCGAGGTGACATCTCATTGTTGTTTTGATTTGTATTCCCCTTATGACAAGAAATGTAGAGCATCATTTCATGAACTTGTCGGCCATTTGTATGTCTTCCTTGGAGAGGTGTCTATTAAGGTCATAAGCCCATTTTTTTATTGAATTTCTTGTATTTTTGTTGTCCAGTTTTTTGAGTTCTTTGTGTATCTTAGATATTAACCCCTTATCTGAAATATGAGAGGCAAGTATCTTTTCCCATTCATTTGGATGCCTTTTTGTTTTTATGTTAGTATCTGCTGCTGAGTAGGAAGTTTTTATGTATTCCCACTTGTTTATTTTGGATTTGATTTGCCTTGTAATGGGAGTTGAGTTGTCAAAGAATCCTTTCTTTTCCAATTAACTCTCTGGCGGGAGCTGCAGGGCTGGCAGTGGTCCTGAGAAGGCCTCTGAAAAGTGAGCTGGTTAGTAGGAGCATTGTCACTGCAGGCAGATTCGATTGCTTTGGTGAAGTCCCCATATGTGTGAAGAGAGGCTCATCTGTTTACGGCTGGGAGTCACTTGCGCTCAGCCAGGCATGGCCCCGCACACAACCTGGGAGGCTGGTGAGTTGGTGCCTCCGAACTGTGAACCAGTAAGAATTAGCAAATCAGATCGACCATTTGATTTACCACAATTCCAGAAAGATTAATTCTGGGAGGAAAAGCAGTCAGAACGGTTTTCCGAGTCTGGAGCCTGGGGCCAAAATGGTAAATTGAGAAAGATAGAAAAGGGAGAATGGACAAGCAGGGAGGGGACTTGGGGGAATCTTAGCAGGTGCCTAGTGTGAAGAGTTTCCTAAAGAAGACATGTTTGGACGGAGCCTTTTTGATGATGATGTCTAAACTCTGCTCCTTTAAGAAAATCACACTCAGGAGCTATAGTCTGCTCTTTTCAGTGTGGGAGTCAGTACCTACATTTGGCTACTAAGCCCTTGAAGTGTGGCAAGTCCAAATTTAGACAGTAAGTGCAATACACGCTGAATTTTCAAAATTTAGGATGAAGAGAAGAATGCAAAATACCTGTCTCACTGGTAATTTTTTTTATGAAATCTTACTGAAATGGTAATATTTTTTAAAACATTGGATTAAAGTACATTATTTGCACTAATTTTACCTTTTTTAAAATACTTTTAGACATGTGACTATTAGAAAATTTTAAATCACACACGGCTCACATTTCTGTTTCTATGGGGCAGCACAGATTGACATCATTCTTCCAAGTTTCTGGTGTTAGATTAGTGTTTATTTTGGGTTGATGTTTGTAGTGCTTCAGGGTTATAATAGAAAACACTCACACCCATGTCTGCTGACGACTAGAATGGAAGGGAAGGTCAGACTTGAGAGAACTCAGGCTCCCAAAGGAGCCTGTGTTGTAAGTGTGCATGTGTCTGCTGCTACCTGTGGACACTCAGAGAGAGATGTGAATCAGAGAAATATCCAGGAGAAATCATGCCTGCTCTTAACTACATCAAAAGGAGTCCAAGTTTTACAATAAGAATGAAACCAGTGTTAACAGAGAAAATTCCTAGGGCAAGGATTGGAATCAAAGGGCATGCCTGAGTGATGATGGGCATTGACGATGGGCAGTGAGAGAGAGAGGATATGGCTTCCTCTGTGAGTGTAACCACTTCTTGTCATCCCTTAGGAAGAATGCTGCAAGGGAAGAGAAAGAGGAAGTGAAGACAGGAAGGAGGGGAATGAATGGGGAAGGAGGAAATGGACAGGACTGAAGACAGAAAAATAGCTGGACAAGACTGGACACGGAGCATGATTCCAAGAGATCTTTTAAGTTTGAAACAACTTGAGAAAGACGGCGCCATGCAGCAGAAACCTCCTGTAACACCTCCACAAAGTAAAAACACCACCCGTTTCTTAAATGTTTAGTAGTAACAGTCTTGAGCTTGTTTACTTGATGAAAGTTTTTGAAGTTGGCCTAATTCTTTGTTGAGACACAACTGAGGGGAAAGGAGCGTGCATACTGATTTGTCAAAGTGGTTCTAGAGGGATGTCCCCATAACTCTCTCCACTAAAGGTCAGGGTGACCTTTCTGAGGGGTCTCTGGCTATATTGCTGACATGGTATTGTTATGTAACATTGTATCTAAGTCTACTATCCAGAGCAAAATTCTTCACTTGACCAGGAAAATGTCTCACTTCACTTTAGGGAAGAAAAGAACACTCATTCAAAAAGTAAAAGCATAAAAAGCCTGTTTACAGACTTCAGCCTAGGCTGTGAGTCTGAACAAATTCACTTCAAGTTCTTATCCTATAACGCCTATATCTGTGTGAATGGGCAATGAAAATGAATGTTCTAAATAATAACCTGAGGTGCTGCAAGGGTCTGAAGGGCCTCACAAATCATCAAAGAAAGATTAAATTATATCCTGTACTTACCAAAGCCAAAAAAGTGAACTAATAATGTATTTTGGAAGTCATAAGCTCCAGGAGCTGAAACCAAAAACATGGCTGTGTTTAAGCCCAATTTAGGTAGAACATCTAACCAGAGGCCTCGCTCTGCTAGCTTTCCAGTTAATTGAGGGTTCTTTTATATATTGATAACAGGCATGGGAAGCTTTTATGTGTTAGGCAGTCTCTGAATTGTTAACATTAACAGCCTGGCATGGATTTACCTGGGACTAATTAGAAATGAAAGTGATCAGTTTCCACCCTGGACCCACTGAATAGAACTGGTGTTTTAGTAACATCTCCAGGGGATTTATAGGCACACTGAAGTTTGGGAAACACTGGCTTCTGGAAGTAATCAATCTCTTGGAAAGGGAAGGATTCCCTTGAACACAGCCCTTGGGGAGCACAACTATTTCTTCAATGCTTATTTTATGTTCAGGCACCAGCTAAGAGTTTTACATGACTTCACTCATTTTAATCCTTACAATAGTCCTATGGGGGTGGTATAAAAGTTAACCTCATTGTATAGCTAAGGAAACTGAGATCTAAAACCATTAAGCAATCTATCCAAACCTGTACACATTAAGGAGTAGAACTAAGTGATATCTAGTCTGCCAACTTTGGTCTTATAAGTTATAGGACATTGTTCAGTCTTTCTTACTCAGGTTTTGAGCCATCTACAAGGTGGGACTATAGGAATTCTGTGGCTCTGATCTCCATCAGGTGTCTTTATTCTTTCCAGAAAGCCTGGAATGTTCTGCTTAAATCTAGATAACAGAATGACTTCTGAAAGTTAGTGACAGAATTATGAGTGGAGTGCAATTTTTCTGACATTTCATCTTGGAAGTTGCAATAAACAAATAATGAAAAGCAAAACTGGGACCAAAAGTTTATCTGAAATCCCATCTTTCAAAAATAATATCTGTTAAATTTGGAAGTTTACTCTTACATAACTCAAGATAGTGCAAGGAAAGTGGATTTATTTAAAAGTGGGGGGAGGAAGAAGACCCCACCCCACCCCTTTCTATTCATCAAAGTCTCACAAAATCACTACTCTCTATTTCTGTTTGGTTTTATTTTTCTCTCCTTTCTGCACATAGGTGTCTCTCAGCTTACTTCTCTGCTTGCAAGTGAATGAGAAAGATCACTGCAGCCCTGATTTCATATCTTTCAGTTCACATGTCAACAATCATTTGAGCATGGTGTTTGCTGTTTTAATTTTCAACTCCCTAATCAGAGACTTTCAGTCTGTTATTTGGTTCCTCACATCAGTCAGTCAAAGTCAAATTATTAAAACATGGCCAGGAAAGGCACTGCTTTTGCTAAAGATTATGAGTGGGCAGAGGTGGGAGGGAATTCCAAGTAATGAATTGTGAACTAGACAACTATACCCAAACAGGTCTACCACACATTTTTAATATAAAAATGATACTGTACCTCTTGTAAATTTTATCATTTAATATTTTGCCAGCATACTTCCCTGTCCATAAAAGTAATCAGGCCTTGGGTGTGCCCTGGTGGCTCAGGTTCATACAGCTGGGATGTGAAGCCCAGGGACTTGGGGGCGGTGGCAAGAATTGGGGTGGGGTGAGAGGATCCAAAATAAGCAAATAAATAAAATGTTTCTTTCTCCCCTTCATTCCTTTCTTCCTTTATTTGTTCACTCGTTATTCCTTCCTTCCTCTCTTAAAAAAATATACTTCATCAGTTTTAGTTATAATGTGGTATTATCCATTGTATGATCTGCGTCAGTTCACCCAACTTATCATTAGGTGTTTTTTCCTACAGGTACTGGCCAATATATTCAAGTTTGTTATGAACAGTCTTGTTATAAATCTTTGTGCCCGGCCTTAATTTTTCTGAAGGATAAATTCTTAACAAGCTAAGTTGCTAGGTTAGGAAGTATGAACATTTTCAAAATTACAGAAAAACATACCCAATTACCTTCCAGAAAAACTGCTAGTTCTCACTCAACAGCAATGCAATAAAAGGGCTGCCTTCCCATAGCCTCACCAGCAGAGGGTATTCTTCTTCTTCTTCTTTTTTTTTTTAATCTTTACCAATTTGATAGGCAAAAGCTGAGCTCATTGTTCTTTAATTTGTGCTCTTGCTAAGGTGAAGCAATTTTTCCTACGTTCACTGGCCTTTTGTATTTCTTATTTTGCAACACATTTCTTTTTAATCACTCACCTGTTCTTTACACAGGGGAAAAATTATTTCAACGGTTGTCAGTTGTCTGCTAGAGCTTAGCTCGAGTTGCAACTTGTGACTTCTTTTATTTAATTACCCCTACCTAGTCTCGTTTAGGATAATTTATTTGAGTCTTAAAACTTAGCCTTTAGCTTCTTGCACAACGCTGTCCCATTAACACTTTATGGGGGTGTTCTAGGAGAGGGTGACTTGGTCTTCCAAGTGATGTGATAAAATGCCTGAGACCAGAATCCTTAAGTAGTTTAGAAAGGTGGGATTAGGGTAGGAGAGATGTTGAGTTCATCTATTCCCAAGACAGTTGAAATTCTTAAAGGAAGAATTACCTGACCTCCAAGGTTGGGGAGAGATATCTCTACGGGGAAATGGACTGTTTATTTTTATCCCTGAACTCCCATCTATTTAAGTTGACGTGTGGATAATGAGTCTCCTCATAATTACTTCCTAAAACTTGGAATGATTCAGGTAAAAGACCCTGCATATATCACATAGAGGAGAGAGTAGGCTCTTTGAGAATCATAGGTCAAGGCATTTTGAGGAATGTATGATGGCTGTGACATGAGTGTGGCTATCCTTCTCAGAGATGTCCTTCTGTATATGTTGCAGACTATGTGGTTGAGTCACCAGGTTTCCCCAAGCTTCCCTCAAGATAAAGATCACCTCATGTATTTACTAAAAATAGACACCTTCTGCTCCAACTTAGACCAACTGATTCTCACTCTTCAGGTGAGGGTCTAATGATTCTTCCATCAGGGAAGTATGGAAAACACTGATTTAAAAGGTCTCTATGGGAGATAGCTTTTACCATGTTTACCCAGCTTTTAAGATACATACCCACACTATTCCCTCCCCATAGGGGGGACATTGCCATCCATGTTTGAGCTATGTGACCCCTGTGTTCCTGGTCATGAAAGTGCCAGGCTGTGCTAATCAGATTCTTTCTTTGCAAATTAGAAATGGTTTTGAGAGTCAGCTAGTATGTCTATAAAGCTGCAACATGAAATTTCAAGAACATGGGGCAGCTTTATTCTCCCATGTGGATGAAGAAGCAGTTAGAATGTTAGGAAAAAAATAAAATAAAACACAAATTCCCTTTAGGCTTGAAGTAGCTTGATTTACTTTCAATAACTTGCACCCCAAGACCAAGACCCACTAATATTAAAAAGAAATATCTTACACTTTACAAGGACCTTTATATTGAAGATCAATTAAAGTGACTTTAATTTTAAAAAATGAAAAATTTTCTGGAAAGATTAGGCTGTCAAACATTCATAATTTAATATAAATTACTTTCACTAGACTACTGAAAACCAAGGGAAAGGTGGTGTTATTTCTAGAGGATGGACAGTAGGCAATGGAGGTGACATAGGTGAGGGACGATTCAGGTCAAGAGTCACAGTAATGGTTTTAGACACTAGCAGTGGGGCTTAAAGATTCGATGTGGGCATTTCTATGTATTCATACATCTTCTCCTTGTGATAGCAGATGTGAAGGTATTTCCAGTTTAGGCAGATCTGTTCACTAGCTGTGATGCAGCATGATGTCTAGTGGCATTTAAGATCTATCAGATTCTGTTTCTGCTGCTGCAAACAGATCTGGGATCTGGACTGGAAGCATAAAAGCACAAACAGGTTATCTGAAAATAACTTGATGTGTCTGGTAGAGTTGAATCAGTGTTCCTTCAACCAGTCACCTTCTTGCACAACTAATTATGTGTAAGCCCTTGCTTGTTACACAAGATGCAACAATTCTTCCTCAGCAGAGATTTGGCAGTGCTTCTCTACCTTTTAGGGCCGGGAGCCTATCTCTTCTGTGTATCTTGACCTATCTTCCTTTCTTAGCTCATGTTTAAAGGGCTTCCAGGCTGCTACAGGAAATTGCCTCAGTGTTCCATTATGATCACAACTTCTAGATTTTTTATGGAATCTGTAAGTTGTTAGACACTTTCCTTCTGGTTCCTGAAATGTCTCTTTTTCATTCTGAATACTTAGGGCTTTTTGATTCTATCATCTCTTGCTTTCCCCACTGTTTTATTATTTATGATTTCATGTGTGAAGCGTGTGGGCAGGAAGGGAGAGCCTCTTCATTATCTCCCAGCAAAGCTTGCTGTTAAAGAGTGAAATACCTGACTTCCCAGGACCCCCTAAGGCTCTTCGGGTTGTTCTTTGAAAAAGAAAGACCCAAATACTTGGAAGGAGTTAAAGCCATTAAACTTTGAAGACTTGGCAAATTTTTTAGGATCTGATGCACTCTTTTCTTTAACCTTTTCCAAAAATTTAGTTATTTTAAGGGTTTATCTGCCTTTTCCAGAGAGGTAATTTTGAACTTCTCCAAGATCCTCAGAAAACTCAAAGTGTAAGCTTCGTTGGGGTTGCTTAATGCAGTTACACTTTATCTGATGATCTCAGGGATACATTTAGAAAAATAGTATTCGAAATTTGGCCCTGGAGGTCGAATCCTTGGTCCTTGGCTGAGTTCATAGGGAAAATACATGCCAAAGAAGCATATCTGATCTTTTGGAGTCAAACGACCTCTGAGGCTGCATTCAGCCTGAGAATGGCTAACTAGAGCCCTCTGACACCAACTGGTTCTTCAGCTGTGGTCTGGGAAAGCCTATGAGAATAAAGCTTAGAAAATCCGGCTTTCATGATACATTCTTCGCATAAGGTATAACAATGTGACAACTTACATATATAATACATTTCTTTTTATTAACCTTTATGTAGATTTTCAGAGTACTTTGTAAATATGAATTCCCAGTTTTTTCTATACCTGTGCATTATTTCTCTCATTATGGTTGAGCAAACCGAATCATCAAGAGTCAGTGACTTGCCCGAGATCTACAAGTTCATGAGATAGGCAGAGATAACCCACTGATTATCCCTTTCTGTACCTCTTGTTCAACCAGTCCACCTTTATGTCTTCCAAGATAGCTGCAGTTAGTTCTTAGTTCTGTCAGAAAAGGCAATTCGAATGCAGATGAAGGAAAAAGAAATCATTTCAGTTCAGTGTTTCCTAATATTTCATCTAATCTAATATTTCATCTGTGCTATTGGACTAGAGGCACCCATGTGATTTAATAGATTCATGATTAAACCAAATTCTAGAGAAAAAAAAATGTGTACAGTCTACTAACACTAATGCATATTTGGAAAAAAAACTGGGCACTTTAGTAGAATATACATTTATTTCAACCGCATGAACTATGGTGGCTGCTATTTGTTTCTTTCGGTTCATTCAGGGATTAAATTGAATTGAAGCCACCTGGAACAGCTCGATGGCTCTTTCTTTCAGCCATGGAAGGTGCCAGGTGTCCCGCTTCTAGAGTCCTGTTATTGGTCAGGGTAACAATCCACATTGAGAGCCTCTGCCTCCTTTTAGGCCCTCTACACACTGATTTATGTCAGAGTTGCAGTGACATAAGACATCTAGCAGAGCTATGAGCATTAGCCTTGGAGATAAATGGTCTTAAATCCAAATTCTGCCACTTTAGGAACAGTGTGATGGGGACTTCTCTGAGTGTTACCTTTCAGGAAATGATTTAACAGCATATGATAGGTGGGTAATAATGATAATAGTAATCATGTCATTATTAACGCAGATATCATTAAATGAGCACTTACTACACACCAAGCACTGTAGTAAGGGATCGCACTCAATCTTTATGACCACCAGAATTGATGGATACTGCTAATCCACGTCTCTTTAATCAAAGTCAGTTGCTTTCTTCCTTGACTGAGCAAATATTTAGAGAGTGCTGGTTACATACAGACATTGCACTAGGTGTGAGGATTCGTCTTCAGATAGGTCATGATCCCTTCTCTCAAGAAGTGCTTGTATTATTGTGGGGAGGGGGAAGAAGGTAAAGGAACTACAACATGAGGAAGCCTAGTGGGGTATAATGAAAGCACGAGGGAGAATATAAAACCAACTGGGAGTCAGGGAAGGCTGAATCCTCAAGGCTGTGATATCAGGGAGGTTTCAAGACTGCCGGAGGTCACGGGCTTCTGAGTTCAAGTCCAGTAGCCTCTACAGATAATCACTTCCTGGATTACATTGTCACAAAGACAAGACTCTGAGGAGCTTCTTCCCAAGAAAAGGATTACTTAAGAAATAAGACAAACACAAAAGATCAAACACATTTTATGTGGGTGATTCTGCTGGTAATTCCTAAGAGACAAAATAGATCCTATGTCCATTTCCCTTTCTCCTATATCCATAGATTAGATCTTCTCCTCTCCCTCCGTGGTGAAGACACCACTTGATGTGAACAGAAGAAAGCGTGTGGGGCTTGCGATCCAGCCTCTGTCACTGCTGTGGAAAATAGCACCACACATACTCTAGAATAACAATATCCTTTTAAATGAATGAAAGCAGTATTTCATTGTTGTCGCACCAATCAGATTTGTACTCTACATATAAGGTTTATTTTTTTTTTAACATCAGTCCTAATGCCGGGTTTGGGGAACAATGCCTTAATCATCACATGGTTGGTGCACTATGGTGTCTTTAACACATGGGTTGGACACAATGGGCTTCTTAGTTAAGATGCTAGACTTAATCAGGTGAAGCTATTGTCAGCCATGTTTGTTACTTGGCAATTTAGATCTGATTGTGAAAATAGATTTGGACTTTGTCTTTTTTTTTTTTTTTTAATCAGCCCCAGCCCCTGGAAAGAAGTCAGTGTCAGACAGCATGTCCTGATTGCTGATTTTGAAGGCAGGGAAAATTAAAAACAAAACAAAACAAAAAAAAGCCCGAAAAAACCAGCAACAAAAAAAGAGACTACTAACCCATAACATTTATCTCGTGGTGCAGTGTTTGGATTACAAAAGAATTGATTGGGTTTATGAAACAAAAGTAAGTCATTTCTAGAAAGGAAATTCTTTTTAGCATTCAGTAAAGAGATCTACCGAAGTTTAGCAAAGTTAGAATTGGTTGCTTTTGTTAGAAAGAAAGTGATTAGGTCCCAGAGAAAGCATTTTGAATTGACAGTCATAAGGCTCTGTCTTTAAAGAGCCAGGGGATATTTGGCAAAGCATTTCACGCCTCTGAGTCTCAGTTTCCCTACTTGTAAAATATGCAAGAATCTTTTAGATATTTTATGATTTTCAAGAGTAATGAATACAGTGTAGTGTTAAAAGCAGGGTCTTACGGAATCCGATCTAGCTGGGTTTCAGGCATATGTCAGCTGCTTGTTAGCTGTATAATCTTGAAAGACTCACTTAACCTTTTTCTCCTCCATTTTCACCATCTGTCAAACTAGTACATTAGTAACAGCCACCGCCCAGACTTCTCATAAGATTAAATGTACTGTGCTAGCACATTTAAACTCTCAATAAGTGGGACTTAGTATTCCAATGTGTCCTTGTTATACCATACCCTACCTAAGTAACCAGAGATACAGGAAGAAAACAAAGTCTTCAAATAAATTGGCAGGAAAAGGAAACAAAGTACTTGTCCCCTTCTCGCATTATTTTCACAAGTACTTTCCTCTGGTACAATTCTGTCATACAAGAGAAGAGATGCAGTATTAGCTCACTGCTCTGTCTATAGCTCATTTCTAATTTCATTTATTTAAACATCCAACCAGCATTTATTGAATGCCTTCTAAGTTTTTGATGATTTGATGAGACTTAAAAATAAAAAGGAAAATGTGACATCCTTCTTAGAGTAACATGGCTTCCCAGCAGAAAGGACAGAAGTAGACTTTATAACAGCATCTCTTTAACTTGCTCATCAGGTTTTTCTTTCCTGGTGCTTTGTGGAAATCTTTTCAGATTGGGAACTCAGAGACCAGTGTCAGTTTTTAAGGTGTCCTAAAGTGTCTGTGATGCTTTTTATTTCACTACTTATATTCTTGGTTCAAACAACCTAAGATTTTTTGTTTTTTATTTTTGTATTAACACCCCAAATCAGTGGAAGAATGTCTCTCCTTCTAAAAAGAGTCTATTTGGAATAATATTTTAAACAAACTGAGGGAAGGTACAGATGTTTATACAGTTATTTGAAACAGACAGGAAGCAAAAAAACAAACAAACAAGGAATAACCCAGTTTCATTTTAAAAAATAGTAAAATTAATATATACTGAGGGCTCTATGTGCAAGGAAGTCCTCTGATATCTTTGTGTATAAAAATTCATTAATCTTCACAACAGGCATATTAAATAGATTTTATTATAATTCCCATTTTGTTAGTGAGAAAACCCAGGGACAGATAGATTGAATAATTTGCTGGTCAGACAACTAGTACGTGACTAAAATTTATCTTCCTCTCTCTATTTTTTTTTTTTTTTTTATTTTAAGGAAAAGTGCAGACAGGAATGAAGGCAAGCAGAGGCAGGCAGGCAGGAAGGAAGAAAGAGGAAAGAGAAGCATTATATTTTGTTTAGTTGTTCATCTTGGTTGTTCCTGCCAGCCCCGGGATGCAAACGTGGGATCTTGGGATGTATGTGAACTGCTCCCAACTAGTACTCAACCAGGGAATGCCTAAAATTGATCTCTTGTAGTTTAATCCCAGAACCAGGCTTGTAACCCATAGTTTCTGAATGGCATAATATACTTATAATAATTTTCTGTAGTGTTATTAAATATTGAACTCAAGAAAATTAAATCACAGCAGACTGCAAATATAATTCAAACTTTTATTAAATGTCAGAATATCGGATCCTTGGATTCATTTTACTTCTGGGCAGTTATCCAGGTCTGAAGCATATATTTAAGTATTTGCTGCTGTGATTCTTGCATTGACTTATAGTACAAATCAGATTACACAGGAAGGGGAATTAAATTACTGATACACACTTTCTGGAAGACACCTTTGATTTTGGAGAGTTCAGATGTTGCCTTATAACCAGCATGTCTTCTGCTGGCCTGAATAGTTCCTTTGAACGACCTGCTCTATTGAAAAGTTGTTGTTTGACTCAAGAGTTATGAGTTCTGAGAGGGAAATTTATTCCTTTTTCCTTCAGCCAGGTTCATGCCTTCCATAAATAAATGCTCTTGATTTGTGAGTAAATTTATAGCTATCATCATCACCATTTTCTGTTTAGTTTGGAAAACCTAAATTGTTAACTATTCCACCTTCTTTTCTTCCTAAAACTTATCTCAAACCTAATTCTTTTGGTGAAAAGAAAAGAGCGTTTTCTGTCTGTCTTGCTGTACTAGAAATAGTCATCTTTGAAGTCTGTATCTCCTCCAAGAAACATCCACCTCACTTGCTTCTTATCTTTTATTTCTTCTGACTTCATCCTCCCTAACTCCTTAAAACTGGATTTTAAATGTTCCCAATTTCAACCTCATGTTTACCTCACTTTCAAAATCGGTCCTGGCAGGAAGCATGTTAGCCTCATGTTTGGAATGAGTTCATATTCCCAGCCTGGGTGTCCAGCAACAGGGCCAAGAATTCTGGTCCAAGCTCCTTCTTCATCACCCAATTCCAGCAACTCCCAGCCTGACAGCACAGCTGAGCCTGTCTTCGGAAGCTCTTGCTACTGGGTTTCTGCTTTTGAATGAACCTCCAAATATCCTCAAAGTCTGAACCAAACATCACCTTGCTCTGTCCCTGAACCATTGTGCCTTGAAACGGAGTGTGGCTCTCTCTGCCCAGAGTCAAGGGAAAAGAATAACCATGAATATGGGGCTGAGCGCTCTGGTTGCCTGTGAGGTCAGTTACAGGGGTGCGGCTTGAAGACAGGCTGGAGAAGCTACCACATTCACAATCCTGCACAAGAGCTTCAACACTAGCCGGTGAGGAAGAAGTGCCATGGGCCTGGCGGTGAAGGTCTTGGTCATTGTACTAAAGAACATGGACAGAGGGCCCCATTAAACTGAGGTGGAAATGAAGGGCTGGTGAGCATGGAGGGCAGGCAGGGCTCTAGCAGGGCTGGGGGAAGAGGGAAGAGTGAAACTACAGGCTTTGTGACCCTTTTCCATGCTGGGAATATGGGCCTGTTACACTGGACTCAGGACCATTGTCACATTTGCAGCTGGCCCGGCTTGTGCCCTGGTTCGCGATGCCCATTCCTTCCTGCCCTTTGCCACCATCACCCCCAGCAAGCCTCCTGTCTGCCTGAGCCTGGACTCTGTCCCATTTTCAGTTTAATAGAACTGAGGAACTCAGCACTCCCACGACATGGCATTTCTCTGTTTGGCTCTGGCCCTGATGTCACAGAAGGAGAAATGAAGAGAGGAGTGGTAACAAGGCCATTTCCTTCAACTGCAAGTCCCACTGTGCCTCCTGCTTCTTCTGGGTGTCAAGGCTGGAGGTTTCTGAGAAAAATTTTTGAATTAAAATATATTAATTTTTGTTGTACATCATGGGACTTAACTAGAGGCAGGGACAGGTGGTGTCTAAACAAAGGCAGGTTTATCAAATGTTTATTGAATGTCTAGTACTCATCAGCATTACTTGTGTCTCTACCTTGCTGTAAAAATCAGAGAAGCAAAAATAATAGAAAACGCAGTTCTAGATTTCAAGCATATGCCCAGATAATTTAAATCATCTGCTGTCTATAGAAAAGTAATATTTCAGTGCAGCTCATGGATTTAGATATACTATGATTCAAGTTATGCCACTGGAAACCACAGAGAACCTTTGTTTTAGCTTTACTTTCCAGTAACAGTCTTTAAAAGAATTCTAACTTTAAACTCTACCCTTTTATGAATCTTTATTGCTTAAAAAAATCACACATGCATGTATACACACACACACACACACACACACACACACACAATTTTCCTTGCGTTACTAACAAGTCAGATCAGCCATAAAGCTGGACAATGAATAGCTACTGACTGGCTGACCAGCCCATACATTATTTGACAAATCGGATCAAGTCACAGAAAAGTAGCCTCAGATTAAGTGAACGATTTAACATAATTTACTTTCTCATGGTGAGAGGCTCTATTTAATTTTCACACCCCTGTGTCCGATGTCCTTTCATGAAATACAGTAGCCTGCTTCACAAAACTTCCCTGCTGATGAAACACGTGCATTTATTTTTAAAATGCATTCTTAATTTCTGGGCTATAGGAATAAACTATGCCTCTGGGACAGAAATGCATTGCATGGATACGCTCTGTGAAGGTAAACACACAGAAGCATTCTGCTTTCTGTTAATTAATGATAGCGATGCCAAGATTTTATAGGAGACCAATTTTGCTTTTCAACGCCAGGGAGCTCTCTGAGCAAAAGAAACGTTTCAATTTAGGAAAGCATAGCACGGTCAAAGTCCAAATGTAACAGGTGAAATGCAGTTGGCCTAGGAAATTGCTTGCACTAGGCATTGGTCCATGGCCGTTCAGTAAATACCAATGGACTCTGGAAAACAATTTCTTGAAGCTGAAGACAGCCCTTAAAGTTGGGATTGGTTCTAAAATTCCCCAGGAACTGGAGTTCAGGTGCATAGGCTGGGACTGTCGGGGCCGAGAGGCCAGAGTCATGAGCAGTCTGAAGGGTCAGCTGTGCCTGGGGTGGCCTGAGCTTGGCCTGGCTGACGAGGGATCGATATTCCCTGTCTCCTCGTGGAGATGGAGTCTGACCTTTTTTGCAGAGTTGGAGAACTGGGCTTCCTCTTGTTTTTATTCATTAGGGAGTTATTTATTAATGCTCACTAACTGTGACATGACCTCCTTGGTATATTTAAAGCAACCCTAGGCTGGTGTTGTCGAAAGTTTCATTATACACACAGATGCCACCAGGCAGCAGGAGTTTGGAGTTCGACAGGCACATGACGTGTCTGTCAGGCTGAGTCACTCCCCGAGCATGCCAGATGACCTCTTCTGCAACAGGCTCCCATCTAGTGCCACCGCCAAGTTCGCGTGATCTAGACTGCCTCTGCCTTGGGCACCATTGTCTGCCTGGAGGTGTAGTTGGTGAGAAAAGGATGATGAAAGTCAGGACAGTTGTGAAAACACAAAAAGTCTAGGTTCTCTGATCCCTCTCAAAGCTATCTACTTTTTGACTTCCAGAAGTCAGTTCTACAGAAACATTCGCATAAGTATCCACATCTACATGCACAATGAAATGAATGACAGCATTATGTAGAAAAATGACAAATTGGAAACAACCTAAATTGGGGGGATGTAAATTGTGATACATTCGTGTAATGGAATATTATATTGCTGTGAAAAATAACCAGGTAGCTTTATAAGGATAAAGATGTCCATTATCGATTACTAAGGAAAATATGAAATTATGTATATATGCATATATATGTATATATACACACATATATGTATAATTATGAAGATACATATATATGCCATAATATACATATATATTTTTATGTACCTGTGGCCCGATTCTGTGTCTTAAAGAACTGTGTATATAATAGTACTACCTTTCAGTTGTGAGATTGGGGAAAATAAGGTAAAGATCATCACTTTGTCTTTCTATATCTCTGTATTACTAGAAAATTTGCAGTTAACAGGTATTACTTCTGTAACTCAATATATATTTGAAAAAGGAGACTCAATAATTTAAAAGCTTTTCAGTCAAGATTTTCAGAGTAATCCTGGGATTACACAGTAGCCAAAAAAGAATAAATTCATAATTACAGAGGTTCTGCAGTAGCTCTAGGCTATTGGATGGAACATTTTACCTGAGTATATTTCTAGGGTATGTGTTCTGTCTTCTGAAAGAAAGTGGGACTATACGTTCAACCTGTTTGTTGGTTGGCCCCTGTCTTCTATCAGCTTCATAATGCTATTAAAAACATACATGATTCATTTTCTGTTTTATAGTTTATGAAGCACTTTTCACATCTTCAGTAATGCTCAACCACGCTGTGAAGGGGCTTTATAATCCTACTTTCAGAAAAGGTAACTGAGATTGAGGGAAGTTGGTTGATGTGCTCTAAATCATACAAATAATGCAGAACTGCAGTAGGAGTCAGATAGGGATTCTATCCCCAGCTAAACCATAATTCTAGAGATGTCACTGTTCTTCTAGGTCTCAGATTCCTCAACTCTAAAACTGAGATGGGGAAATTTTCTAAATATAAAATCTGTATTTTTTTTTATTTTAAAGGAAAGGTGCAGGCAGGAATGAAGGCAAGTAGGCAGTTAGGAAGAGAGAGGCAGAAGAAGCACTTTATTTTTTTATTTAGTTATTCACACTGGTTGTTCCCCCCAGCCCTGGGTCTTGAACCTAGGACCTTGGGATGTATGTGGGACAGCAACTAGGGTACTAGACCACCAGGCCACCAGGGCTTGCTCCAAAGTATACATTGTTTAAATGAAACAGAATAGCTGCTCCCTGTCTTCCCCCCACCCTGCCAAACTAACTGTGGGGTAATTCTATGAATGTGTTTAAAGATACTTACGCTGTGTAGACATAGCAGACATCCTTTCTAGCAGCATATTTAGGTGTAAGGTAAAGGGTTGTATATTGTAAAGTAACTTAAAGGACAGATTCTATTATTGCAAATTAATTGGAAGGAACCCAGGTGACAGGGTCACGTTATCTCCGCCGTAGCTTCTTCCCAGGAGGCGTGGTAGGACATCAGGAAGCTCTGGACACTGTGCTTCTGTACTGGCAGTGGTCATGGCCCATCAGAGGGAGACTGGTTCTCTCCTGACCTTGGGAACTTCAGCTGTTCTGCGAAGACTGAGTTTGGAGCAGAGATGTGGGCTTGTACTGACCTCGTTGGTACACAGCAGCAAATGGAAATAGATTACCATCTCCCAAACAAGGAATCTTAATCTTTCACTAATCAATTTGAGTCTATACAAATAGGGTTGTGTTTTAAGATGTAGGTTTTGTTATTATTTGGGTATGGTGAGGCACGAGATCAGGAGATAACTGCCATTGAAAAAATAATTTGTTTCTCACAGTTACCAAAGGGAAGGGGACACACCATGCCATGGAGGTGGGAGAGCACGGGTACCTGTCAGGAGGCAGAGGGAGCAAGGCGGGGAATGAGCAGGAACCTTTGTTGTGGTTTCAAGGGAAGAAACTGATGAAGCAGGTAAGTAGGTTTAGGATTTTCTGGTTTGAATAATTCCAGTGGGTTCTGGGGGTACAGGGGCTGTCTCTAGTTGTGTTTCCTGACTCTTGGGGTATCTCCAATAAAGGAGGTGATTTGGAAGTGGCTCTGAATAGTTTGGCTTGCATATGGAAGGCATGTTCCCTGGGGAGACTTGGTTATCTCTAGAAATTGGTTAACCCTTCGTGGGACAGTCTATCCAAGATCAAGGCCCCTCATGTCAAATCACAGAATAAAGGCATGCCCCAGTAGAGGAGCAGTTAGTCAATCGCCTCTGAAGGAATACAGACCACATACCCCTGGTTTCCAGTCCTGGGTGGTGGCGGGGAAGGGGAACAACTGGTGTCAACAACTAAATAACGTACAGATATTGCTTCCACCTCTCTGTATTTGTCCTGTACCTTTCCTTTAAAAAAAAGAAAAAGAAAAAAAAAAATCACAGACTAAAAAGACAGACTTAATACAAGCTGATATAAGTTAGGTTAGCCTTAAATGGAAGCAAAGAATTGGCCAACAGGAGAGCTAATAAAAATTGGCTATATACCTATTACTCTGTATTATATTATGTGTACTAACATTACACTTTTATTGCAGTTCACTAGTTTGGCATTAGTGTGGAAAATGTGCTTTTTTCTTCCAAAACCACTAGATCACTTTGTTGTTGGAGATAGTTCTTCAGACAGTTTTCCTGCAACTAAGCAATTACCAAGTGGCAGGGAATTCTTAGCCTTGGGGTATTTTTAGTCCCTCCCCTCCTCATCATATACATACATGTTTGCCTTCATGTATTAATTGACTTGTTGAGAGGTAGCATATATTTACAAAATGTAGACCTTAATATACGTACCATGGAATTTCAACAAAATTGTATTTTATAGTTGAAAAAAAATTATTGCATTTTGGCTCTCCAACAGCCAGTCCCTCCTGTCCCTTCCCTTGTCTAGAAGGAGAGAAAAATATACAAATAAGCCCACATCTTACTTTTGTGTGTGTGTGAAAATAGCATCAGTATCATTAGATGTTCCACACATATGACTGAACATCGGTCTTGTTTTTACAGTGAGTAACGAATGCCACTGATCCTATTCTCTTCTACATGCACCCATCTGGGTGGGAACACTCTCCTGAACACCAGTGAGGCAGGGTGAGCCACAGGCTGCCACCGATGCTTTGGAGCTGGGCCAGCTTCTGCAGAGCACCAGGGAGTCCAACTGCTTCTTGGCCTGTGCTGAGAGTTTCTTTCCATGTGAGATGACAAGAAATGCTTGTGCAGATTTCCTCCACTCTCCCAAAGTTAAGTGTTCCTATTTGCTATAATTTAGTAGGTTATTTGGGGGGAGTCTAGAAATGCTACTACCCTTAATTTATATGGAACATTTTGAGCGTTCTCAGACCCCTCAAAATAACCTACCAAATAATAGCAACTAGAAACATTTGTAACTTGTATACAGACATTTTTTTAAAATATACCTACATGGATTTGCTGGCTCAGAGAAGCAAGAAGTCTCAGGGCCAGCAGTTCTTTCCACCAGAAATCACCAACATCACCCTCTAGACGCAGCCAGTTCCTTTCTTTCATGATCTTCTCTGATTGCACAGCCACCCCTCCTCCAAACCCCTGCTCAGATCTCCTCTCAAATTGTGCTAATTAGGCACACCTAGGTCACATTTAAATATCTTCTTATACCATCATTAAGTAGTAAATAAGCTCCAAAACTAGAGCATGAGGGGCTGGGGGCCAGGCATGATTCAGCTTTTGCTGAACTCCGCTGAACTCTCTGCATTTTATGCCCAAACCCCAGCTGTGTTCTTGACTCTTCATTTTTATGATACTAAGGATATAAACATTCTTCAGTTTCTCCTTCCTTCTTTTTTTTTTTTTTCAGATTTTGGCTGTTTCTTCAGAAAGTATTCATGACCTGCCCGCATTTCCCCGGATTTATTAACAAAGGTCCTTTTATTTCTACTTGTTAACCTTGATGTCTTGTCGTCTTCCGAAGCAATAAATTCCTCCTCTAGATCAATACACTTGTTTTATAAGTTACTCTCAAAAAAACTGGGGTCCTTTTTCAGAATCCATGGAGTCCACCTGCAGAGTCTTGATAACTTGGTCTCAGGTAATTAAGGCAATAGTCACATATGCTTCATTCTGTTCAATGCCAGGTGGAAATCCATTCTGATTGACTTCAAAGGGAAGTTGAAAGAAAAACCAAAACACCTCTTCCCAGCTGTTTGATACAGGAAACAGCCTCTGGTTCTGCACAAATATGAAGAACGCACTGGAGGCATCTTTCCTGTAATGGTAACAGAGAATCATTTGCACTCAGGCTTCTCAGTGACTTTCTCGAGAATCCACAGCTTCTCAAGACTTTCCTGCTCCTGGAGGGCAGATAGGATTTGGGGGAGAGGAAGAGTGCTCAGAGAAAATATATGCCAGCGAAAAGGATGCCTGGAGCCTGGGAGAATTGACTTAGACATTCACTCTCCAGCTGGCAGGAATTAGAACTGTCATATCTCTCAGAATTCAGTAGCCCCTTGGAGACTGGTAAAGAGAGAGCTGGGTCAGGGAGGGGAAGTAGCAGTGGATTGTGGGCTACCTGTATGAAAAAGGAAGCAGTTTAACCTTTGTCTTACTTTCCAGTTGCTGTTATCACAAATTACCACTCCTTTAAGACCTAAAACAAGACCATTTATTGTCTTACTGTTCTATAGGTCACAAGTCCAAACGGAGTCTCACAGGACTGAAGCAGAGGCATCTGCTGGACTGCATTCCTTTTGAAAGGCTCTAGGGAGAATGTTTGCTTGCCTTTCCCAGCTTCTAGAAGCTTCCTGAATTCATTCACTGGCTTGCGGCTTAATTTCTCTGTGTTCAAAACTAGCAACATGCATCTCTCTGACCTTTTTTTTTTCTTCCCATTGTCATGCCTCTCTGACTCTATCCAGGAAAGGTTCTCTGGCTTTAAGATTCTATGTGATTAGACTGAATCTACTACTTGGATAACCCAGGCTTATCTCCCCATTTCAGATGTTTAATCACAGCTGCAAAGTCTCTCTCTTCTTTTGCCACTTAAGGTGACATATTCACAGGTTCTGGTGGGGGTGGGTGGGGATGGTGCCGTTATTCTATCCCACCTCGACTGCAAAGTTATGATCCGTCCCAAGACAGAAAAAGGAAGCTTCTACCTTTTTTGTCTTCCTTAGATCAAATGTGATATTAGTGATGGATTAAATTTTATAGTAGGCAGACAATAATATTAATAAGTCATAATTTTTCAAATTATTAATTTAATTTCAGTTTTAGGAGTAACTTTGGTCTCTCCTCCATTCATCTCCTTCACATGTACATGGCTATTTCTCTTCCTTAAAAAATCAATCTTCCTGATCTCTTTAAAACAGAATGGTTCTTCTTCCTCTCTGACGTCCAAAGTTTTCTAAATATAAATAAGCACGCGTTACTTTTATTTTTCCTTGCCTTCTCTTCTCCTCAGGCCCCAGAAGTTTGATTCTGGCCCTCATTTCTTTATTGGCCCTGACCTGCTGAAGGCCCCACTGATTTCATTACTTTTAATGGCTGTTGGATGTGTCTTTTCCATACGTTGACCAGGTCTTCCTCAAAATTCCCTATCCTTGGCGTGTGTGACTCTATGGATTCATTCAGCACATGTTGCCCTGGATCCTCACCCTCCACCTACCTAGCCCTCCCTTCCAGACACCACCTCTTCTTTTCTGCACCGATTTCCACAGACTAAACACAGCTGCCTCTAAGTGGATGCCTATCAGGACAACTTTTCCAACTATCTGGTAGACATTTCTGCAGAGATATCCATCTGCCTTCTCAAACATAAATAACCAGAGCTTAAATCTCCAAATCTGTTCTCCCTCCTGACTTATTTATCTACTTGTTGACATAAAGGCTGTTTAGTCAATAGAACCATGCTGTCCTAGTCTTTTGGTTCGAATCCCCAGGATTTGTATTTGACTCCTATTTCCCCTTTGGCTGACCCATTCTTTTTTTTTTTTTTTTTTTTAACTCGTAATATTTCTGGTCTCTCTCCTTTGCTCCCAGTGCCATTGTCATGACACTCATCACCCAGGTTTGGTGATTTGAAGTCCTTCTCACTATTGACTTCCTCACCACTGCTTAATTCCTAATCTCTCTTCTTCCATGATGTCACTCTTCTCTTCATTGCCTAAAATTTTAGTGCTGCTTAATCCCTCTGCAATCAGATTATAATCAACATTTCCCAATTTATCCTGAACTTTTTATCACGAACCCTCCATTTTAGCAGGACCAGGATGCTCTCTGTCTCATGAACATGTCTTGCTTGTGACTATCTGTGGATTCACATGATTTTTCATTTCTGAATTTCTTTCTCTCCACCACCTTACTCTCATAGATCTTTCACCATTGAAGTTCCACTGTGTTAGTAAACTTAATGCATTATATTCAGAGGTGGATATACGTTGATGCACACTTAAACCTGTGTGTGCTATGATGCAGTTTTCCCTCAGTAAAATGAAAACCACAAAAACTCAAGTCTCAATTTCCCTATCAATACTTCTCTATTTATATTTTTCTTTCCTCTGAACACATTAACATTTGTTGAGCATATTATAGATCAGCAGACAACTCCCATCAGGTTCAGTCACCTGTCCACTCAGATTCCTGCACCCGTCGATATGTCCTCAATTCTTTATACTGTTACTATGAATGAACTCTGCATTCCTCTACCTTCAACCTCCCCACTTACCTACCAGATGGCCTCCCTTTTGTCCTGTCACTGACTTTGCTCTGGTAGTTCTCTTTGTCTTTTCTGTTTCAATTTCTCCATCCTTCCTGGATCAGTCTCATCAGCCTACAAGCATGCTGTTATCTTCTCATTTTAATAAAATAAAATAAAAACAAACCCTATCTTAATCCTACTTCTGCCTCTATTTCCCATTTCTCTCCTTAACTTTATGGTAAAAGTACTTGGCAAAACTTACTTTTCTTTTCTTTCTAAGGAACAGTTCAGTCAGGGATGAAGTCAAGTAGCTATGAAGAGAGAGGAGGAAGAAGCATTTTTATTTATTTTTATTTAGTTGTTCATCTTCGCTGTTATCACCAACCTTCCCACCCGTAAGCAACCTGAGGACATGAACCAGGGTCCTTGGGATGTATGTGGACTGTGCTTGTTGGGAGGCAGTGGACCTAACTGATACTCTACCAGAGCATGCCCGCATTCTTTCTTGGACCCATTCCAATGAAGCTTACATTCATTATCAACACCCCACTGAAAATGCTCAGATTAAGATCACCAAAGACCTTCACTTAGCTAAATCTAAAGCTCAATTCTCGTTTCTCACCTTACTTGACCAATCAGAAACTGAAATATTGACTCTTTCCTGTTTGAAACACTTCCAGGACTCCACACTCTCCTATTTCTCTGGAAAATTTCTCTCAGTCTCTTTTACTGGTTCCTACTAATTGTCTACATTTCAACCTCTAGCAGTTTTCCATGTCTTAACCTTTCCGTCTTCTGTTTTCTATCAACAGTCATTCCCAGAGTGATATCATCCAGGCTCGTGATTTATATGTGTACCTGTTGGCTCCCAAATGTAAACCTTTTAGCTTGAACTCCTCCTCTGAGCCCTGGACTTATAGATTCAGTTACTTTCTTAGCATCTCCACTTAGAGATCAAAACTTAGTGTACCCAAACTCAACTCCTGATTATTGTCCCTGCTCCAAGCTGCACCTTCCACAGTTTGCCCAGGTTCTTTGATGACAGCTTGATTCAGTCCCTCCCTTTCTCTCTCACCATGCATTGTACTTACACTTCAGCACATCCTGTTGGCTTGACTTTCAATATCCATTCAGAATCTAACCGCTTCCTACTACTCTATTCTTACCTGGTCTAAAACAATGTCCTCTCTCTATGACAACACAAACAACAAGAGTGCAGGCCCTGGAGTCATCTGTAAAATGGGGATGCTCAAAACATTACTACTATGTATTGTTAGAAGGATGAAATAAGAAAAAACACAAAGTACTTAGAACAGTGTCTGGCAAATAGTATGTTACCAACAAATGTCAGCTACATTCTATTATTCCATAAATCTATTAAAACTTCCTGATTGTAATTGGAAATCGGTAGGCAGGTAGATTTGGGAAACTGTGGAAATGGTCATTCTCTCAAGCCTAACCCATGCAAACCTTTAATACTCAGACCCCACTGAGGCAGATAGGGGAATTATTGTTCCAGTCCCCTCTGACCGGTGTCTACTGTATGTTGTTTATTTTGTGCAACTTTTCCCTATAGATTCATGGAATAATAGCACATCATTAACATTTCTTGTTATTGTTATTTTCCTTTGTCTTGAGACTGATTTCTACAGCTTCTCTTCTCCAAATTTCCTTTCTACTCCCACGAACCCGACAATCTCAGTTGTGACCCTAATCGTCTTCAGGGTTGACCTCCCCCTTTCAAGATTCCATATCTAGTTTGGTGTCATTGCTACCAAATATAACATTTAAAAGGTTGATCTATGAACCCAGTCAACAATACTGCTGGGAGAGCATTGAAAAGTTCTTATTTATTGACACAAAAAACCTAGACGTTTTGTCAAAAGCAGTTGATGTGGAAAAGTGTGAGCTACTGCGTGCAAGTCAAAAAAGCAAGTAATTAAAACCATACCCACGAAATTCAGGACAAAAGAGCCAAGCAGCTTTTGGAAAAGGAAATTGAGAAATTAAAGACTTTTCTAAATACTCAGAAATGACCTCTTGAAATTGGTATTAAACCTCAATGTTTAAAACCTCAGGGATTTCTCTTTTGCTCAATACCAAGATTCCTAGGAGATAGCCCCTACTGGTCATGTTTTTCTTTCTGTGGGATTTCTAAGGACACAGTGGTGACCCAGGCTGGAAAACACTTAGAGACATCTCCCCTACCACTGCCAATTCCTTCTCTGACTTGCCACTCATATAGTCCAAGGCTCCTGATCACATGCAGACTGCAGACCCCAAATAAATTAGGCAGATGGAACTCATACATCAAAGCCACCTACTTGGATTCCTTTTTGGCCATTGGTGCATTTCCTCTCTCTCCCTTTCAATCAGCCTCATAAATCTGACCTTGACAAGGTTCTACCTCTCCATACCAGTAGTTGGAGGTGAGATGGTGATTTGTTCTCAAGCTTTCATTTGCTTTTCCACTTGAGTGACCTTCAGTGCCACATGGCACCCAGTCATTACAGGGGCTCAGGTGCAGTGCTGGGGAGGTGTGTGCCAAGTCCCGCCACACTGGTTACTCCTTCCAAAAGAACAGGCTGGTTCTCCAGGCACTGTGCATGCCCGGTGACTGCACTCCACAGGGCTTGATGAAATCCTGGTGTGCTGAGAGAACGCAGCATGTTGTTACAGATTCTTCAGAGCATCTGATTCATAATAAGTTCTCACTTACTGAACAGTCATTATCTATACTCAATTTTTCAAGACATGTATTCAAGTCAAGAATTGAAGACAAAAGCAGAGTTGTCCAGAGTGGTGACCTTGCTCTCTATGGTGGGGGCAAATGTCTATGGATCTGTATTGAATTCGCTATTTTCAGGGACATCTAACTCAATCTTTGTCTCCTGGTCTTGAGGCTGAATCTAGAATGTCGATCTAGCTTGCGGGGGCGAAGCTTGAATTTCTCCTCTCTCATGGCTTCCAGCGGCTGTATCTTAGTCTAGTTGTGAGTCCTTGCTGAGTTTTGGGCCTTTTCTTCCTTCTCTTCTTACAGGGAGATTGTCCCTTTCTCCTCTCATCCAGACACTGCACAGTTAACTTAATGTCCCCTTGTCCTCTCAGGGCTTCCTTAGCCCTTCTCATGGGGAGGGAAGGGTCCAGGGGCCCCTGTAATCCCCTAACATGATTTGTACCCATACTACACAGTAGCTGTGGACATTCATTTTCTATAGAGGTCTTCCTATCTAGTCCATTTAAAGACCTTGAGAAATGGAGATACCTTATCGGATTCTGGCAGCTTATTTCGGCTATTTACAAAATAGCATTAAACCCCTTTATGGGCTCATAACAAAATAGCCTATTGAAAGAGCATAATGGGTTCTTGTACTTTTGAATACCCATCATTCCACCAGTACTACAGATGATTTATTTTTTTCAGGGACTTATGGTAGACTCCATGCTTTTCATTAGGGCACAGTCCTTGGGAGAGTAATGTTCTGTATTGCACCTAGGATCGTGGCCTGCAAATGTGAGCAGTCACCAAATATTATTATTGGAGATGATAAATAACAACACAACAGCAGCTGCTATTTATTTGTAGAGTAACTTCTCACATGTCAGCCTTTACATTCACTGTGTTGTTAAGTGCTTTATATTTTATATTTATATTCATTATGTTTTTCATTCTCATAGCAACACTAAGAAAGATCTCATTACTCGCATCCCCATTTCAGAGTCTTGGAGAGGCTAGGTAAAGCCCTCTTTTCCAAAACAAACAAACAAATCAACAACAACAAACAAAACACACTCTAATTTGAACCCAAGTCTCTCTGATTCTGCATTCTAGATAATATTGTCTTGGTACTCTATCATTATAGTGTATGATTAGATTCCTTTCTCTTAGCTTTGGGCAAATGCATTTTCTTTGTTTCCCTCCTATCTTCCTTCTTAATCACCTTTGTGAAGCCTCTTCCTTCAGTGGAGTTCTGAATAATGCTGGAGAGCCTCAGAGCCAGCCTGAACATTGACACCTCATAGTTTTTCTAGCTGTATTTTCCCTTAAGCAATCTCTCTTTCCATGAATTTAAATATCATCATGCTTTTAACACCTTTTTACTGACATCTCTAACATATAAGTCATCATTTCAGACTGCTTCCCTAACTCTCATTCATACATTCAACTTTCCAAATGGCAATCTCAAAGTTAACGTACCCTTCTCTCCCAAGTATGTTCCATCGCTAAGTATGTGACACCACCATTCAAACCAGAAATGTAGGTGTGGTTCTAGATTTTTCCTTGCCCACATATGGGCTCACAGTAATTCTGTGAGTTCAACCTCATTAGTCTAAGTTACTAGTACTCCTTGTCTGGACTATTGCAATAACTTCCTGGCTGTTTTCATACTTGTCACCCCCAGCCCCATTTCATTTTCAAAATAATCTTCTGAGTGACATTTAAAACATGAATCAACTCATGTCTCTCCTCTGAATAAACACTTTTAAGTTTTGTTTATTTTTTTGACTAAACTCCATAAAAAACCTCAAAATCATGTATGATCTGGTCATTGGCAGATGCTGCAACTGTATCTCAGACTAAGCACTTCATTCACTACCCTCTTGCTACAGTAGCCTTGGTTCCTCAGTGATAGAAAGCTCAAGCCTCAGGACCTTTGCACTGGCTGTTCTCTGCCTGGAATGCTCTCTCCCTGACTCATAGATGTTTCATAAATTAACCACACAAATGAGAACAGTAGAGTGACTCTACTAAGTTAATATTAACATAAATACAAAGTAACGTGAAACAATTATGACATTAATAACATGATCTGAATGCGACAACTTAGACCTAAACTTCCAAACCCAGTCCCAGACACACAGACAAGGCAAGGATAGCGTTAGGTGTGGCAATTAATGAGTCACCATCTGCTGAAGCAACACACTCTGAGTGGGACTGAGCATGGTTATGAGTTTCTTTGAATGTGTGTGTGTAAACCATATGTGCTTAAAGACTCCAAAAATGAAACAGCTTAATCCAGGAATGTGAAAAAGAAAGGTGATATTCTGTGGTGTGTCAGTGAAATGAGAAGCTTATCAGGCACCATCTATTTCAGGGGGTTTGTGGTATTTTATGGTTCCATGCTTCTCATTAGTGACAAAATGGCACTGCCAAGATGACTTACTACATGTGTGGGGCAGAGAAGAGCACCATAGACAGTGCTACTTCTAAAATTTAATTTTGACTTTGCCTTCAACTCAGTTGACCCGCATACAAAAAAACTCTTTCTTCCAAAGCCTCAGCTAGCATGCATTCTTACCCATATTCCTCCCACTGGAAACTCATTTCCCTGGACTAGCTTTCCCTTTTGCATTTCGTTTGTGCCTCTGTGAGAAACATCACCCCAGACTTTCCCTCTCTGGAGCCTCTTGTATTTTTTTTTATCTTCCTCTTCTACTAACCTAGAGCTCCCTGAAGGCACATGCCATGTTTTTTTTCATCTTCACATAGTCCACGGGGACCTAACAAAATAGCTTACATTAGAGGTGCTCCATATATGTTGTTGAATTAAAATTGTTTTAGGAGAATAATTTAGAGGAATGGCTTTAACATAGGATATATCACTGTATTCTTGAACTCAATATGAACTCAATTATTTACAGAAATGACATATTGTAGATCAACAATATAACTGATTATATACTTACATTAAATGCTGGGAAAAATATCTAATAACACCAAGGAAAAAAAAATCCCCACTCTTTAGGAAAGCCAGTATGTGGCTTTGGTTCAACTACATAGTCTAATTCTGTGGAAAGCAAACATTTGGAATGAGGAAGGATATTGCCTTTGGTTTCAGCACCAGATGATTGGGTGAAAGCCTTTTAGAATATTCATGGTTAGTTTAGCATAGGTCTGTCAATAAATCATTGCTTGAGCCCTGAGGTAATTGGAGATCTTGTGTGCATATATATGCACCTTTTTATAAGGAAATATTTAAGAATTTCCTTACTGTAAAGAGAAATATGATGTGGCATAACATACCTACATATTCTGAAAGGCGCTTGGAAAAAGCAAAAAGTACTTTGTTTTCTAAATATTTGAACATGGCCAACACATCCGTTGGAATATGTAAATGCTAAGGGAATACAAAGAGTAACAAAGAAGGACTCTAGAGTAATGCACTGGATAATTCTCTCCAGCCTGGAAAGGAGAGTTGGAGACTGAAGGATGACAGGATTCAAGTAATGTCTGAGGAAGATACATTAGGCAACTATCCAAACAACTGGAGGAAGAGTTGCTGTTGGAATACTGGGGGCCAGGGAGGACCCTGGAATAAGCATCCATCTGTGAGGCGATGGAGGCAAAGCGATAGCAAAAGAGGAAGGATTGGTTGTGAAAGATATTTCAGAAGAAAAATCCCTACCCCCTTGTGTGTGTGATGGATAATTCTAAACTATTAAGTCTCTAAGTGTCTGGAATGACTTGTCCACACCAGATTAAGAGAGGTGGGGAGGGGTATCCAGACCACAGGGAAGTAGAAGAGTTTACTTTTGGATGTGTTGAGTTCAATAATACAGGGAGATTCCCAATGGGAATACTTTGACTCTGTCTCTGTCATTGAAGGACATTGCTGTTCTCTGAGGGATGCGCTGGGGACATCCAGTCAGAAGATGGCGGAGAGGAATTTAAGGCAAGTGAAGAACACAGTAAGTCTGAAAACGTTTTAGTCACAAACTAGCCACAGCTGAGACAGGTCCCAGGGCTCGGGTTGAATATTTGATCTCCCATCATTTTGACTCCCTGCCAGGCTAAATGCTCTCACACTTTGAATGTATTCTGGCTTAGACTTCTGCTTCTCTGCATCTGCAAGCATTTAGCTTATAATCAGTCATTAGAATATGTCAACTTTATGATTTAAAAGTGAACAAAATTTCTTATTTTACAGTGGCTCAAAAATACTGATGCTTCCAAATTTGTGAGGTAGACTTATAAATCAGAGTTTTATTCTGACTACAATGTCAATCTCTGATCTAATCCTCTTGGTCAAATGTCATTCATCCTTTGAGAAATGGCTTTAATTTGTCCATCTGATTGTCTGTGTTCATTGTCCATAACACTTGTTCTGATGTCTTCTAAGCACACAGAGCAACTTCTGTCTCCTGCCACTAGACTGGGGGCATCTAGAAGATGGGAACCATTTATTCAACTTTGTATTCCCCACCCCCTCAAAAAGTGGGGGTTAGTGGTTGATATTTCACTATCGGAAATGCCAAAAAAGCAAAGTTTGCAGAACATGGCTGGAAGAACACACACTTCCATAGCAAAGCCTATGCACACACCACATGTCACAACCCTGCTGATGTTGTGAATGCCACACCAGCAGAGGCAGTGCTCTCATTATGTGCTGCTGGCCCATATTTGTAATGTGTGACACTTTCTTATGAAATACTGTCAAGGGTAATCCATCATATAGTAACCTTTGCATTATATGCTGAGACTGGTCTTCAACATAGACAGAAATGAACTTGCTATCATGCTATTTTCTAAGAAGAATATGATCAAAGAGTTCTAGGAAAATGAAACAGAACTTTATGTATTTTACGTTAAACAGAAATGCCACCCCCCAAAGAGGTTTCCTTCTGTCTATCCCGGTTGGGGACAGGGCTACTGTATGAAGATAATCAGGTGATTCTCAAATGTGGCATTATTTCTTGTCATGCAACAGTGTTTGTAAAGGGGACAAGGACTTGCTAAACATTTGACCACCCTTGCAAGGTGTGTAATAACTTTATCTCTAGAGGCTTTTTTAAAAATAAAAAGACAAATGACAACTTGAGGGAATATTAGATGTGCACTGTAGGCTCATAGTTAAAGTGATTCTCTCTGTGTATCCACAAAGATTGAGGATTTTACACATATTATAGAGTATATGTCAAAGAAAGAATCTAAATCTCATCATTTTTGTGTAAATCCAGATAAGACTCCTTTGATGAGCTTAGCGTTTCCTGTTAAGGAAAAGCTTATAGGTGAGAGGAACGCTAAAATGATAATTTTTTTGTCTTCCTTAATTGGACTAGAACTCACCATAGATCTTGCTGAAGCTGTGAGAAAACCCAAGCAATAATTCACATTGCCAGGTCAGCAGAAATAGGCATGGGGTGGGGGTGGGGGGTCCCATATGACTGAAAGATGTGCTTAAGTGATCTATCTGTTTGTGACCTGAAGTGCTCCGAACAGCTACAGTCTTCGTGGGAAATACACCGTGTGAAGATGCTGAGTACAAACAGCAGTGAAAACAAATTCCAGCAAGATTCTTCTACCACCTTTACAGATGTCATTCCAGAGGAAATATATAAATCACATTAATACCAATGGATGTGGGGCACTAATTAATAAGTCCCATTAAATTGTGGAGTAATGACATTTAGCATCTAATGAATGCCTCATAATCTCTTGATCATTAATATTTCACAGCATAAGAACACAACAAATGGCACTGCTGGGCTCAGGCAGCATAGTTTTCTGTCTCTGACTTGCCCCAAGGGCATTCAGTGCCACCAGGGTACTGTTCTTCTGGGCCAAGACTACACAATATAAGCGACCAACTCGTTCAATACCCTGGGCCCTAACAATTCCCAGTTTTAGAAGATGTGAATCTGCTATGCTCATAGCCCCTGTGAGTGCTGAATACCCTGGAAGAACAGACCTGCTGAGATGTTGACTTTGGCCTGTGGTCTGTTGTTGACACTCCCAGTCTTGCAAGAACTTGAACAGGAGAAAATCATTACTTTGATTTATTACTGGGGGCTTTCTTTATTCAAAGGCAATAATCGGCCCGCAGAGCAGGTGCCAGTGCCAGGGTTTATTGATCCCAAGCTCTTCTAGACATTCTAGGGGGGCGGTCACTCTGGCCAGAGATGGAGGTGGTCAACGAAAAAGAAGTCCACCTCTGAGCAGAATGAAGTGAAGAGGGAGAGAATCTCTGGCCATCGTCTCTCAACCAGCGACACTCCGCCTGGGTGTCTTTTCTTTCAGAAGAGGAGCTAGAGCACAGAGCACTTTGGCGTAGCAATAGGCAGAGGAGAGGAGCGAGCGCGACCGGGAGAGCTGCCGAGGGGCTAGGAAGCTGTATCCTTTCGGCGGTAGAAAGGGATTTCTGCTCCAGATCCAGATTCCAAAGAGTCAAAAAATTACCACGCCGGCCGCCTAGGCTGGGATTAGCTTCTGGGTACCAAACGGGACACGGATCACAATCAACTTAGACAAGTGACAAGACTGAGCCTGATGTGGGTGGACGTCTTTTAAGGTCGTTGGAGGGGAAAGGACGCGAGGGAGGCGTGTGCTCCGGGGGCGGTGGGGAGAAGCCCTGAGTCCGGGGCAGGGATCCGAAGGGACGCGGAGCCAGGAAACAGCGACAGATAAGTGGGGAGAAGAGAACGAGGAAGAGTTGAAGAAAAGTAAGGTTCGGAAAGTGGGGACAGGGTTTAGGGGAGAGAGGAGCATCAGAGAGGAGTGAGGACGGCGAGGAGGGATTAACCGGAGAAGGGGGGTGCCTGGAGAGAAGGGTGGACGGTTAGCTCGCCAGGTGGGGAGACGGCCAGGGGAGTGAGCGGGCAGGGGGCGCCCAGCGTTGGGCGGGGCGGCTGCAGAGCCGAGGGGGGCGGGAAAGTGGGGGCGCGGGGGCAGCGCGAGGGGCCGGGGCGGCGGAGGCGGCGGGGAGGGGAGCGCGCGAGCCGCGGGGAGCCGGGGCGGGGAGGCCGCGGGAGGAGAGGGGGCAGGTGGGGGCGGAGGAGCGCGGAGGAGCGCCCAGGCCAAGTGCATTGTGTCTGGCGGCGGCGCGCGAGCCCACCGGCGGCTGCGGGAAGCCATGGAGCCGCGGGCGCTCGTCACGGCGCTCAGCCTCGGCCTCAGCCTCTGCTCCCTGGGGCTGCTCGTCACGGCCATCTTCACCGACCACTGGTACGAGACCGACCCCCGGCGCCACAAGGAGAGCTGCGAGCGCAGCCGCGCGGGCGCCGACCCCCCGGACCAGAAGAACCGCCTGATGCCGCTGTCGCACCTGCCGCTGCGGGACTCGCCCCCCTTGGGGCGCCGGCTGCTCCCGGGCGGCCCCGGGCGCGCCGACCCCGAGTCCTGGCGCTCGCTGTTGGGGCTCGGCGGGCTGGACGCCGAGTGCGGCCGGCCGCTCTTCGCCACCTACTCGGGCCTCTGGAGGAAGTGCTACTTCCTGGGCATCGACCGGGACATCGACACCCTCATCCTGAAAGGTGAGCGTTGGGCACGCCCTGCGTCCGGGGCGCCCGCGCGCGGAGCGCAGCCCGCGACTCCCCCGGGGCGCGCGGGGCCCGGCCACCTCCCGGCCGTAGACGCGGCCGCGGCTCCGCTCCGCTCCGCGCACATTCTTTCATCCTTCCCCGCCGCCTCCTTTCTCTGCCCGGCGGCGTCTTTTACCCGGGCCCCCCTTCTCTCTTTCTAGGACTCCTGCTCTTCATCCTGCTCTTCTGTTTCCCTCCTTCTCTCAAGTCTGTGCTCTCGTCCCCCCGCCAGCCTTCTGCCCTTCCTGTGCCTCCTTTCTCCCCTTCTTTTCCTGCTCCCCTCCTTTTCGCTGCTTTTGTGCACCTGCCTGACTTGGAATGTATGTGTGGATTTTGTGGACTCTGCTCTTCAAGAGGGTAACAATCAAAAAGATGCGACCTTTCCCAACCCAGCGCCTTCCCTCAAGTTGTGCTTTCCTTTTAGAAATGCCTTTGAAGAAAAGTGGTGCAGAAGAGGGGAAAAGGGGCTTCCTCTGATATTGTGCATGTTGCTGTCAGCTGGGACTGGTGTGGTCATCCCAGCCGGCAGGTTAGTGGGGACCTAAGGAGGCCTAGGACCCTTCCTCAACGCCCCCCCCCCCCCAACTGCAGGAAGTGCAGGGTTCTTGTGAATTAGACCCCAGATATCATTGATTGACAGAGGCAGCTGAACTCACATAAGACATTTACTTTCAATCTTCCTGATGACTAGGCACCACCCTCTCTGTCTAGGCACGCAGTGGTGAGGAGGGAGAGAACTCACCTAGCACCTTTGAGGTGGAGCTTTCAGGATTTCACTGGCGCTTCTACAGAAATCACTCTCTCCTGTCTGTGATTCCTTGTAAGGTTATTTTTGTTGTTTTGTTATTTGGCACCGAGTTGTAGGGCATCAGTTTGCTCTTCTGAAATCTATGCAACACTGGTCACCCTTGTATGTAATCAAATAGTGTGATTTGGGGGGGCAGGGTGAAGGGTAATGTTAATCACTTAAAAATATTCAGTGTAAGCATCCTATTCGTGAAGCTCCTTCTAACTTTCAGAACTGTACCCTTGGTACAAATTATTTTTCTCTGAGTTGAAAAAGAACCTGCTTTCCCTTGGACTCATTATTGTGGAAAATAAAAAGTCTAAAATCAATGCATTTTAATCTTCAGCAACCATTCACGAAATCAAAGGAACAGATTTGTATTCACCTACAATTTGGAATGGAATTACATAGAAATGAGGGGTTAATAACATTTTGGCCTTTAGAGTCTTCTTAGTTGGCATGGTCTTCATTTTTCAAACATGTCAACTTCCTCTTTCCCATGGCTAACTCAACTGGGCGCTGCCATCTGAAATCTGTCTGTGTATGGAAGGACTCCAGGCTTTGGGGGGAATCAGATACAGTAACCTTCCTCTGCAATGTGCCCCTTTTTCTTTCTTCTCCTCACTCTCATCCAAATCTGATTTCTTCTCATGAAGATGCTGCATAATTAATTCTGATAGTAGCATAGTACATGAAAAAACTGTAAAAGCTGAATTTGGAGGCTCATTTATGGAATGTTCATTTAGGCAAGGCAATTTTGAAAGCTAAGCAGTGTAGTCTGTCTTTGGAAATGACAGAGCTGCATTTCCTTACACTCTTTCTTTGCCTAGAGTATTTGATTGCATGTAAATTGGATATAGAATAGTGCCTGGAACAGCCGAGGCAGAGCCCAACCCAACAGCAGGAGAGGTACCTTCTCTGCCTCTGTCCAGCTCCTAGGCAGTCCAATAATCCTGGAGAGAGAGGGACTTTAGAGGTCATTGAATCCACCTCCCACCCATTGTTCAAGTGTTCTTCTTCTACAGATGATTAAATAACTTACTAGTTAAAGGATTTCTATTTTCCTAGTCATGAATGGATATTTTTAGATGAAAGCAATCTCAGATTTGTAACTCTGATGACACTAAGATAATCCTTTGTACAGAGCACTAAAGAGTTCTAGGGTACAACCAGAAGACATGAGCTCTTTCGCTGGCTCTGCTACGAAATGTCAGCATATCCTCCAGGTCTCAGTGAACTACTGTTAAGTCTCCTTGTCTATAATGCTAGGACGGTTGACTCTCTGAGAAATTTTCTGCTTCTACCATATATCATGGTTGTAATAACAACAATGTAAATTTCGCTTCCTTGGAAGTTAATGGGCTGACATTAAGATATGAAGAGTTTGGAGAAAATGACAGATACCAGTACATTAGAAGATAATCATTTATTGTTTGGGAGATGACCAGAAGTGTCTCAAAACTTTCAGTACTGCTAACCTACCTTGGCTTAGATACATAACTCTGCTGGATCTCAGTGTCATCATTTGTGATATGAATGATGAACGGAACAGCTTTAAAATAATGTGATTCTGTGAATAATCTGAGAAAGGAAAATGCCACTAACATTTTATTTTCTCAGAGATGATTTTGTCACCCATATTGGGTAAACATTATTATTTTTCTGGTCTCTTGATATTAGTGGCTGCAGTATGAATGTCTTAAATGAGTTATAGATACTTGAAATTGATACCACATTTAATTTAAAAAATTGCACAACTAGGGCTCCAAGTTCCGTTCTTACTTTTTTCCTCTGAATTACCTTATGAGTTCTACTATTTAGAACTTTTAATTACAGGAAATGAAGAAAAGTTGAGCTTGGGGAGGTTTGGGCAAAGGACACAAGAACTGCTGGACTTATTCAGTGAGTTTTGAGAGAAGAAGCAGCTAGTCTTTCTGCATGTGGACTTAAGGGCAAGGCCAGGAGGTGGGTGGAAGTTGCAGAGAGAAGAATGTGGAGTTGATACAATGGAAAAATACTCACAGTTGGAATTTCCAGTTACTGGAGGCCAAGCAACTATTTCTGAAAGATGTGGAAGAGATAGAATGTGGACACTGAGAGGTTTGTTTAGAAATGAAAGGTGTAGACTCTGTAGTATTTATGTCTCATAGAAATCATGTGAACCAGGAAAGCTTTAATCTCAGTGGGACAAGTATTTGAGAAAATCATCAAATTCTGATTCTCACTCTTCATTATGATTCCAGAGTGATGCTAGAAGGTTCAGGTTGGACCTCCAAGCAGGACTTTTAACAAGAATGCAGCTAAAGTCATTAATAAACACTTAAAGAACCAAGACCAGAACCCTATGTAATCTACCAGACTGACCATGTTCACCAGCACAGTTTGAATACTTTCTCTTTCCAGAGCAAGTCCTCTTGCTAGCACCATATTCACCAGTCCACATTTCACTATCTTACCCGCTGGGATAACCAAGGAACTTACAAATGCTTTGCAGATACTGGGTTCACACCTGTTTCCATCGTTTACTCTCCAATGCAGTAACTATCACTGAAATGTATAAGAGGATGTTAGGATGATTTCATCTGCAATTGGGGGTTCTTTTGTGTTTAAATTGGTAGATCGACTCTAAATAATCCTTACATATATGTGCTTCTTGTAGCTTCTGATGCTAAGGAAGCTTTTCTGGCCCAAGTAAAGACTGTCTCTGAAACACAGACAAATGAAGTTGTCCTCTATCAACCAACAGGAGGACTAGAATAGTTACGGGAACCTTGTGGTAGGAACTTGAAGTAATAGACTTTAAGGATAAGGCTACTCCTGTACTACTGGGAATGTCACAGGTTTTAAGAAGCCTTTATACGTAAATAATCATATAAAACCAATAAGACAAGGTGGACGATGCATGAGTTGTATAAGAAACCAGGAAATGGGAGGAGGCGGCCTAATGGTAAGGTTATTCATTCATTCATTCATTCATCTATTTATCCAACAAATATTTATGTGTGTTGGTATTGTTCCAGGTGTAGAAGATACAGGGGTGAACAGAACGGATGAAAATGAGTACTGTCATAGAGTTTTTATATCAACTAGAGGATTATTTTTCAAAAAGACACTGTACTCTAATGGAGTAAAGTAAGTAGTCTCAGTAGGTTATGGGAAAATTTCCTGATGAGAACCCAAGAGCACTTTGGGGAGGCTGTTGGCAGTAGCAGGTACGCGACAGAAAATACAGTAGAAAGTGATGGAAGGCTGTTCCCTTTGCAGGACGCCTGGCCATGCTGTTCAAATGCGATTCTTAGGTTTAAACTATTAGATGAACAATAAAATAGGAGGACAGATGGAAGAAGACTCAGTTGGGAACATTATATAATGCTTCTTTTAGTTACTGAAAACACTGACTTTTATAAATAAACATTGATAAAACTTGTGAATCCATTATGTAAAACTTTGGAGCATTAATTTTAGAGAGGAATTAGTCACTGAAATTATGTCAAAATTCCAACTGTTTTACTAACCTTAGCTTTAATTTAAAACTTTTCATTAAAAACAATTAGCATTACTTTTCAGATATATGTCCCTTGTTTATGTAAGTCAGATTCTCTTATTACATGTTGCCAGCAATAAACCGAAGGAAAGTTAATGTTGCAGTGTTTGGTTTTTATAAAATTAAAAATGATAGAATTTCAGAAATGTGAAAACTATAATTCTGTATGCATGATGTTAACTTGTATAAATCACTTGGGATTGAATCCTTGAAACTTGAAATAAAATATGTCCTTGTGGTTTCAGAAGCATTTTTCCTTTAATGAGATAAACAGAGATATCAAAGACAGTGGGACGTGTATACTTTGTCATTTCACTCTCTGCAAAGGAAACGAATGGAGAATTGGTAGAAATTCATTGAGTCTGCTCTTCACTCTGTTAATGATTTATCTGTTTCCCTTGTTGCTTATTTTCCATGAAATTAATAGTCTACAGGACCCACCAAGTTCTATCTGACATAGAAATAGATTGATGATTTTCTTCAGCTCATTTGTAGACCAAAGCATCATTTGTGTTAGAATAATTATCTCCCAAGAGCAGATATATCTAGGAAAGCTGAGAGTCCAGCACTGTTCTCTCCCCGTCACCCATCAGTTCACATATTATTCTCAGACCTTCTCTTGGACCAGATGTTGCTGGTAAGGGGGGGTTCCTCAGTTTTGAGTGTGCTGTGCATATCATTAAGACCTTCTTTTTCTGCTCAAGGCAAGTGGTCTCCAAAATTGTTTTGAGCATCACTCTATATTTATTCATTTTTTAATTATATTCATGAACTATACTAACAGAGACATAAAAACACAGACAAAAACAAGATTTGAAGGGACCTCGTGATAAATAAGTAGAAATGGGAGTTCATCTGTTTTCACCCCACATTAAAAGCATTGTTTGAGTATGCCCCTGGTATGAATGCACTCCACTTTGTAAACTGCTTCTCTCATTAGCAGAGCCAAGTTTCTTATCTGGGCCAGGGAAGAAGTGATTTTTCCTTTCATGGCTGAAATTTACAGTGATCTCTCATGTACATACATCTTGCACAAGGGAGAGATGATGCATTTTATTTTTGTATCATTTCTGACATTAGGCACAGTATAGGCACAGTGATGAGCTTTTTGAGTAAATGATCGCTACATATACTACACAACTCTTAATGACTAGATCTGTAGTTTTGTCCCAGTGTGTTGAGGGTGAGCACATACCCAAGTCTGATACTCTGTGTGTTTCCACACCTTATATTGCTAATACTCTGAAGGTTATTTTAAACAAAAATAAAAATTTCCCTCCATCCTTCTTCCCTGCCCCAGGTCTTAAACCCAAATCCATGGTCTGCACCTTAGCTGCCTCAGCCACCTGAGTCACACAGGTGCAACAGAAATTAAATTCCTATCTGCCACTTTGCTATGAGAAAAAGATACTTTCTTCTATTCTTTCTACCTACACATAGGAATTATCTTTTAAAAGTGATTTATAAACATAAAAGTGATGGTGCTTTCAGTGGTTTGTGATCAAAATGGCCAGAATCAATGACATTTGTATCAACCACATCTCATGGATAATACTTAGCTTGGCCTTGCGGGGTAGGGGGAACAAGTTTTCCCATGTCATAGAAAGTTCACATCCAATTATACCTGAGTTGCTGTGATTTTTTTTTTCTGAGCTACTGATTTTTCTTCTTCAAAGCTCAAAAAGAGCCCTCAACCCTCATCAGACAGACTGCTCATAATTGCACGCATTCCTGATTACTGTAGAAGACACACTTTTGTTGGGGGAACATTCCATTCCATGGATGGAGAAACGGAGGCTCACTCCCAGTGTCAGTGACAGTGACGCGGGGAGAACACCAGGAGTGGGAACAGTGACGAAATTTAGGCCAGTCGCTGGGTTTTCCTGACAGTCAAAGCAGCATGATCTCCCCTTTCATCTCTCTGTGCACCTGCAGTGCAGTCTGCCCCTGATTATTGATCATGACCTCTGCCAAGGAAGCCTTGACCTTGGCTTGGCTGTCTCCTTATTCTGAGCCCACCTTTCTTGTGACCATCTTTTCTTTCAGGGAGAGATACTCTTTGGGTTCTTTCCACTCTTTTGGATACTCTCAGATTCTTTCAGGGAGATACTCTTTGATACTCAGTGGTGTGAACACTGGAACCCCACTTTCTCGTATTATTAGCTAATATAATTCTTGTGTTGTTACAAGAATACAAATAATCAGATAGGATTATACTCTTCACTTCCCACTCCTTTGCAGAAGCAACTGGTGAAACGGAAAGAAAAAGTTGAAAACAACCGAATTGGAGGATTGGCAGATAATAAAAATGTCTCTAGTGAAGAGAAACACAGTTTGAGGGGGGAAGGTGGATTTCAGTTCAGATAAGATGGTTTTAACCATGTAGACTTACTTTAGGGTTAGAACCTATGTTCTAGAGTTACTCTTTTTAATAAACACCACACTACCGCTGTTGTCAACAGATTTATCCAAATGGTTGTCAAAGATTTGTATCAGAATAAAGCCATTTGTAAATAGGGAATGGACTGTATCTTCAAAAGCTGGTAAAATTTATGACAGTTTATTTTTTCACTTTCTTAGAATGTTTCCCTGTGGTTACAAGTGATTGCTGTGATTAATCTGTTTTACTGCAAGTTTTAACTAAAAGGATGTAACCGAACTTCTTGGAGCAGGAGAGATTCGGCGTCTGCCGTCAGTCAGGAAACTGACAGCCTTTGTTTGCTGCAGAGTGCCAGGAAACTCCATGCTGCACTCCATCTTTTTTGTAACTCAGCCAGAGGAGCTGATTGCAGACCAAACACTAATGTCATGGGGGCACCCATCAGGGAATGCATTAGCAAGTGAGAAAGGGGAACAGTACAAATCATTGTTTTAGTTTCTGTTATCTTGAATTACTGAGGACACCCTGAATCATTTCTATAACTTGCTGCATGTGTTTGGACTTTTTAATATTGTGTCCATAGGTAAAAATCTGTGGACTTATTTCTCTTGCAAGGCCTTAAAGGGTAAACTGTGTTCCCTTTTGGTTTCTCCAGGTTATCTGACACTATACAGAGAAAGGGAAGAGACTCCCGAAATGTAAGTGGGAGATTCTGAATGTATAGATAATTCCAGAAGGCTTAAATGTCCCTTAACAAGAGGTCATGCTACTGAAAATCAACACTGATGTTCCTATCTAATATGCCAGTGAGCACTGACTTGCTGCTTAGGGTTCTGACAGCAGAATGAGCAGGGTAGGGTGAGTGGGAGGTGGGGATGGGCAGCTATATCTGGCTTCACTCTCATTTGTGTACATTTTAAGAAAATTTTATTTGGTGTAGGGGATGTGAGCATTTGCTCACTCCATAATCAGTCAACACATGTTAATGAGTTTTGGAAAAGAAATGTTTTGAAAATAAGAAGCTGCTTAGTGAAAAAACAGAGCCTGTGCCCTTGGCCTGTGGGGTTGTGCTTTCCCTAACCACACCGTGAGTCAGTGGGGTGGGCAGTTGATTAATTTGAGTTTGAATGCCATATTTAAGTTCTCACAATTTTGAAAACTACGTAGAGTAATGTTTACAGTTGACATGGAATTTTAAAACATGTACATCTGTTAAATGTTACTTAAGAAAGTTATCTTGAACAACAAGAAAATGAAATCACTTGTCATATAATGGAAACAATTTGAAACAGATTATCAGACAATTGGACTTAGCAGAAGATAAAATGTAAAAGGAGAAAAACATACCAGAAATTGAATGGCCAGTTGGAATAACTGAGTCTAGGACGACTGGAGCTCAGTAATTGTTTTATGCCTCTGATATTTGAGAATTATTTCAGGTGATAGACTCCTCAGCATCTAACATATTGTAGGGAGGCTTTGGTTTTCATATTATGCAAGTATTAGTTTTGAAGGAATCTCAAACTAACAAGCACTAAAAACAAAAAGCTGTATTGAATGAAAGTGTGGCAGGAAAAGCGACAGTGACGGCTAACGTGAATGTTTCTGGAAAATACTCTTTTTGTTCAGGTGTTTGAAACAAAACAAAAGACACAAAATCATTTCCTATTCAGCAGTAAAAGATAATATCCAGCTGAGGATGTCCGCTGAAGAAGCATCAAAGTCATGTTGTATTTTCTTCCTTTTTTCTCAGGGGTACCTTTTCTTTTTGAAAGAAAGTCAGATTGGTAGGAAGAAACTGTGTAAGCACATGTAGAATCAAAGATTCTTAGAGTTGAAAGGAGTTTGGAGCAGTGATCCTCACCGGTTTTTACACTGATGTTCACGATACATAGATGATTTTCACCTGCGCTTATCACTTTCTGTCCATTCCATGCAGCTTCCAGCATATCAGCTCTAACTCCCTCCTTTTCTTCCTGAAAGCATACTTTCAAAATGCCTGTGAGGGAGGGGAGTTTGCTATCTGAATAATCTCAACTCAGTTTTAATTTATAAAGCAGAGTCTGTCATTTTGATGGGGTAGGCCCTTTGATCTTGCATGGAAGAAGCTTAGAGACCACAGTCTGATAGGCAGTGGGAATGGGGCTTTATCTAGATTGTGTTTTTTATGGGAGTTGGGTAAGGGTTTTTTTCTGGTTAAGGGGAGCTGATGTATATTGTGAGCCTGGGTGCTTCAACCCCATCCCCTTCCCAGTTATTCCCAGGCACCTTCCCTGATTTTGAAATTAGAAGCCATATAACCAATTCATTACCCATCAGTCTTCTGAATCAATCTCAACACACCTGAGTTGGGGGCAGTAAAAAAAAAAAGAAATCATAAGAAGTCACCATTTTGTATGCCCTCCAAATGTGACAGAATTATTGAAATACATGTCTGCAAGCCCCTGAGAAGCATTAAACAGAGTAGTTCCCTATTCTCTAAACCACACATACAGACGATTCTGCAGTAATATTTGATTATGCCATAGTGGAAATTGTGTGCTTCTTAAAACAGGCCCCAGATTTTCACTTTGGAAATTTGTGGCATGGGTGTCTTAGAGCATGTTTTTATTTCTAAATTATCACACAGTTCATACTTTAGCACTTGTCCTATTCTATTTGTAGGTTAAAATGGCAGACCTTTTTATTTATTAACCTGAGTATTCGCCCATGTATGTAGTTTTCTGGAGTTGTGTTGTTTCTGAAAAGGGCAAGTATAGCAGCTTTTCTGATTAAATATAAAACATAATTTAAGTTGTGGGTCTAATTTTTATAACTGAAGTTAATAAAGAGCTTGATAAATGTTTATCGACTAATGTAGATTGGCTTATGCCTTAGTATCGAATAACAAAAAACCCAAATAAGAAAGCTTACCCTGCAAGGAAAAGGTATTATCTCCTGTATCAAGAAGCCAGAAAGCAACTTGCTCTCGGTTGTTAATTAAAGATTCAGTGCTGTTGGGCTTCAGTTGTCCCAACATGGGTGATTTTGCCTTCAGGCTTGTCTTCCTGGTCACAGCAGTATCTTGAGTCTCTTCTTCACAGTCACAGTTCAGAGGCTAGGAATCAGGAGAGGCCTCATTCCTTTCATATGAAGATTTTTACACTAAAGGTAATTTCTCAGAAATCTTTCAGCAGACTCTCATAGGTCTCATTGGTTAGAATTATGTCACATGACTGTTCCTAAACCAATCCCTGGAAAGTAGAATGGGGTTATCCTGATTTCCTTAGACCAGTCATCCTTCCCTGGGCCCCGGGAATGGCCCAATCTCCCCAAGAAGCTGCCTGGCCTCTGAGCAAAATCTGATTTCTGTTAACTCAGGAATCTGCCTGGTGTTTATACAACCATAGTACCTGTCACAGCAAGGAAATCCAAATGACAGTCCTGTCCTACCTATGGTTATTATTTAGGGAGAACAGAACTGAGAGGAGAACCACATCTCCTGCGAGCTTTTCCAGATTTACCATGTTCCCTGTCCACACCCTGCCCTGATGAGCAGTGGGAAAGAACATCTTTCCGCTCCACACTCCTGGTATTCCTGCTGGGACTCTATAAATTAGACAGACAAAAGGCAGATTAGGAGAAAAAAACAAGCAGAAGTTTATTAACATAGGTACCCGCATGCACATGGGAGCACTCAGAGACAAGCAGCTCTAAGAGGTGGTGAGAACTTGGGCTTATATGGCATCTAAGCAAAGGAATAATAAATTTTGAAAGAAATGACGAAACAAAGGAAAAGAATTTTTAGTTTCTAGTGCTGGCAAATTGTGCTATGTCTGGGTGAAGCATCTAGAATTATCTCCTTTGATTAATTTCTGTCCTTCCTGGTAAAGAGAGGAAGGGAGGACACCTTTCCAAATTCATGCCCCGCTTTTAGGCAAATAGGAGGAGGACAGTGAGCTTTTCTTGTATCTTCTTTCAGTCACCTTCAGTTCAGAAATACTCCTTATGTTAAAGGGTGTATTTTGGGATGGGATGTTCTGTTACCTTTCCTGGGCACACAGCGTCCTACACTTTGCTGTTTGAAGACCAGTTTATTATTCTTTAATCTCTAGTGACCTAGAGACTGCATGGTTGTTTCTAAGGAGACTTATTTATAATGGCACTTTTTAACAATGGAATTTAAAATATTCAGGATTGTGTATTTTAGGGTGTATTGATGTCCTCTAAGATCTGATAGTGCAGTTGCTATAAAGTTAAGAAACATTGGATTGGAGAGGCCAGTGTTTCTGTGCTTCTTGGTCTTTGTTGCCTTTGTAACCCCCAGAGTTAGCTCTGTGCACCCCTTCCTGAAGAGAACAGCTTCATGGAGATCATCATGCTGAGCTTACCCCACCCCCACTGCATCCCCAGGTCACTTTAGTTTATAAAACATATTTACAATATGACTTGTTTTAATTTCTTGGAGGAAAACAATAGCACAACAACATAGTGCATTTCCATCCTTGGATGGTAACTGAGTGACTCACATTATAACTTCTAAGTGAAGCTATAACTATAGCAACTGGAGAAGAAAAATTAGCAAATCAGAAATTTTCTGTTGTTTGTGTCCTGATGTGATGATAGAAGCACTAATCAAACCCGAGAAATGAATCAATCCTAATTTGAAGAAAAGTCTCTTCCCTTGTGTCTGTGTGGGGCAAGAATAATCCTTGAGACATCTGTGAAGACTGGTGTGCCTCCGAAATGACAAACCTGGAAGGCCACCTGAGGATGTGGTTCTTTAGCAGCATCTGGTTCTGTGTTTGGTGGCGTGGGATGGAGGAGAGAGTATTAAGATGAATTCCAGGCATCTTGGCAGGAATGTTTTAAGTCCAACCACTCCGGTGTACCTCATGCTTCTTGATTGAATTGCTGTGCTCCTCTTGGCCTCTCACTGAAAACTGAGAGGCCTATTTATTAAAGCTGGATACTGCTTTAGAGAAGGAATTGCAAAGCAAGAAAACAATCTGAACCACTGCAGATGGGCTGAGCTAGTAGGATTTTAGCACAGAAGCCTCAGAAGATGGTGTAGAGCCACAAGGTATGTGGGTGGACATATATTTGGACCACCAGATTGCATGCCAATTTGTGGGTTCAAAAAGAAAAATAAAGCAAATGAGCAGGCAGAGAACAAAGGAAAGCAAGAAGGAACAAATGAGCAACTCTTTCGTGGATCTTGGGAGGACCATCTCTATGGGATCTTGGTTCTATTAAATCTACGGGATACATTCATCTTGCTAAAATGTAATCTTGAAATGTCTTTTTTTATTAATAATCTCCTGTCTGTTGGGCTCCTCAGTCGCTCCAGCTATTTCACTCCTAGGAATATAGCCAAAATAATTGAAAATAAGGACTCAAACAAAATCTTCTACATGACGTTTCCTAGCAGCACTATTCACATTAGCCAAAAGGTGCATGCAACCCAAATAAACGAAATGTGGTATATCTGTATACTGGAACATTATTCAGGCATAAGCAGGAACAGTGAACTGTTATGTGCTATGTAACACAGATGAGCCATGACGTGATGCTAAGTGAAAGAAGCTAGACCTGAAAGGCAATGTATCATATGATTTTATGAAATTTTTTAATGAAATATCCAGAATAGGTCATTCTTAGAGATAAAAAAGCAAAGAAGGGGGAATAGTGAGTAACTGTTTCATAGATACAGCATTTTCTTTTGGGTTGATGAAAATGTTCTGGAAATAGTGGAACCAGTGTACTAAGTGAAACTGAATTGCACAGTGTAAATGACTGAACGCCTTCTTGCATGGTTCCAGCTACTATTCTGGTTATATACCCAGCCACTTCTCCATGATGTCTAGGCTCAGTCGACTCCAGACCATTTGCTATTAATACTCAATGCATATGCCCTTTCCTCTCTGGGTAATTGCATATCCTATTTCCTCTGCTTGAAATGCCAGCTTCTCTTGTTCATCTGGGTACTCTCCCTTGAAAGCTTAGTGCCATTGTTATTTCCTCTCTAGATTTCCTTAACTGTACCCTTCGCCCCTCATTTCTGCAGAATTAATTGCTGTTAGCTGGAACCCGGTTTGCTTTCTACATACCTTGTTTGCTTTAATTCCCACCTTCAGGCCAGGGGCAGATACCAAGCAATTCAGTATCTGCATATGGTGATCCTTCTATAGAACGATTGTTGAAAAAATTGCACTGAGTCAGTTCAAATCACAGTCATATCTCATTCCTCCTCTTCTCCCCCAGTCCAGTGTTTTTCTTTGAATTCAAGGACAGAGAAAAGGGACAATTATTTCCAGTTTTCAAAGACTAGGACCCTAATAATTGGAAGAAGACAAAGTACTTGACAGTAAAAAAAAAAAAAAAAAAAAAAAAGGTAATTATAGCAGATGTAATATAAAAGCATATCGTGCTTTTGTTTTTGAAGTATTAAAAAATTAGTGTCAAATTAACAGTTCTTCTTTACGGGGATTTTCCTCTTAAAATGTTTTTAATCCTTAACTAAAGGATTATATTAGTATTAAGGTTTTCTTGTCTTTCTCCTTTTCTCCACAGGAAGTCCTTACCTTCAAGGAACTGTTTTTTTGGCTCTGCTCTCACAGGACCTAGTAGGATGATTACAAATAATAGGAACTTAATACATGGTGGTGTTTTGACAAGTTCATTTTAAGTACTTCCATGTACACTTTGGCTTATTATATATACATATTTCAATAAAATGGTTGCAAGTTCAATTACAGATTTCCTCTGGCCAGAAAGCAGAATAGCTGGAATGAATTGCTGAAAGACTCTTGGCTGTGCCCTTTATCGGGCTTTGAGCTGAACTGTTCTGCTGCTGTGTCAGGCTTGTCACTGGGGAGGCTGCCCCATGCTGGAGAAATACTGGGGGTAGCAGAGTGCCCTTTGGGACTCTCCAAGCAGAGTCTGGAGTCAGTTCCCTCCCAGCACATTTATTTTACACTTTATAGATGTGACAGGAGTCAGGAGACTCAGGGCATTTTCTTTAATCTGCTATTAACTAACCATGTGACCTTAGGTAAGTCACTCACCGCTCAAGAGCTTCATTTCCTCATTTGTAAATATGGAGGTTGGATGACTGTAACCTGTAGTGACTCCTGCAGCATTAACTGGATATAATTATAACATGCTCAGAAAAATCATGCCTTAATTAACTCAGTAAAGTGTAAGGATAGAACAGGGTCAGTTCTCTAGAAGCAGGTAAGCATCAGGACAATCCAAGTTTGAGAGCCATTTCCTGTTTTCACATCAAACCCCCACTCCCCCGTCTTTTGTTCTGTTTGAATGTGACATGCTTTCTTACTGCTGATTTTCTTTTTCATTTCCTGAGAGATTCAAAAGAGAAAGCAGGACTTTCTATATTATCCCAGGAATTCTCTTCCATGGGAGCCATGTTTACCATTTGGTTGAAAGAAGTCAGCTTGTAACTTTTTCTTAGATTATTTCATAGGGACTAGAGTAATCATAAATTACATCTGGTTTTAGGAGCTGGAGTTCGAGTTTATAATAGTGAACAAAAAGGGAGTTACCCTTTAGAAAACTGTGTGGTATAATTTAAATTTTGCCTTACTTGCTCTTTTTAAATTGCATTGAAGAAGTTTTGAAGAGATCTTGCCAAAAGAAAAAAATCATGCACTTTTTTTGTTACTAAGGTAAAAGTTCTAGGTTTATTTCTTCTGAGTTTATGAGAATATTTAATGCTCTCATTTACTCCACATGAAGTCAAAGAGAAGACTATAATTAAGTGTTATGATTCATTTTGTTCAAAAGTTTTAGTGCTGTGCTTTCTGAATTAAAAAAAAATCCCCTCTGTTAAATACCTGGAAGGTATATTTGATCACTTTAATTCATATTATGAATCTTGATTATTCATTCTAATTTCTTTTTTTTTTTTTTTTTTCTTCAAATGGTATTTTAGGTGGTTTACCACATATTGTATTTGGCATAATAGGTAATTTCACTGACAGTCCTATTCAAAAAAATAGAGCATGTTATAACTTTCCTTAACCCCCCCAATTTCCTCTTTTCTGAGGATAAAAGGATATACACACAGGTAAAACTCTTTTGTCCTCCAGGCAATGATTAACTTACTCACCTTCTGGTGCTTGAGAGGACTGGTGGTTTTTGCTTAAATTTGTCCACACAAAGCCAAACATCTGCATCATGCCCCTTTAGGGTCAGGCTTTTTTTATGGAGAAAGCCAATGTGACTTCCACAATACAGGTTAGGTTGTATATATTCTAGTGTATTGAGTGTACTGCCTCCCCTTTGTCCCTGTCTTAAGCATTTTGGTCGTTTGGAAGATACACTTAGAAGAGTCTCTAAGAAGAGGAAAACAAACCTGTTCAAAATAGGTTAACAGAACTGCACTGAACAATGTTGAGGAAGATGGCAGAGAGGCAATTTCATGGGAGAATGAGGGCACAGCCTTCATACAATGGCCTTGACTTTGGTCTCTTGGTTTGGCAATATCTTCCTTAGAAAGATTTCTCATTTTGGGGAGGTTTTGTTTGTTTGTTTCCTTTTACAAACAGTAGTACTAGGGAAAAGTCTTAAAAAAAATCTGTGGGAGATTGTGAACTAGGGAAATGAAATTACTCTGTAGTTGCCATATGCCAAGGAATGCAATATTCAAGGAATATAAGAAAAAAACCCACTTAAAATTCACACAGCAGATTCCTGCCACATAATCCAAAGCAACTTTTTCTAGTGAGAAAAAGGAGACATGCTCCCCGATTAAGCATATATAATCGAAGAGAATAACATTGGAATTGCTGGTAATTACCAATTGTCTGTGGAGGACAATGCATCCCTGTGTAGCATTGGGGGAAGATGAGGAACACGGGAGTCAGAGAAGCTTCAGGTCTAGTTCTGGCTCTTCTGCTACCTGAGAGACCTTGGCCAGTCATGGAACCCTCTTCACATCTCAGTTTCTTGTTTTTCAAGTGAAGGTCTGGACTTTCTGCTCTCAGAGTTTTCCAGAAAGTTTAGTCCTACCTTTCTGTGTCTCAAATCTTGTTTTTATCTAACTGGTTGGATATATCTATTCAATGCATTATGCACTGCTCTGCCTTGTGCAGCAGCACTAATTTTAACTTTTGCTTAATGACTCAAGGTTATCATTATGAAGTATAATGTGATACCTAGGAACCTTTAGGGAATATAGAGAGGTGTGTAGAATGATGTTCCTCAAAACTAAATGACACAGTTACTCTCTTTAAAAAATGCTTGTGTTTGTTCTGATTTTTTTTAATGTTTGCTACTTTTCTAAATATCACCTCCTCTACGTACCTCCCTTTTTTTTTTACTTTATTAAAATACTGCGTTTATTTCGCATGTATATTTTTGTCTCCCCACCATTTCCATTTCTCTGACCACCACTACTACTATGTCCTATCATAACTTCCCATATATACTTAAGCCAAGCAAAGGCTGGAGTCCATCTTTGAAACAAAACAGGCATTTCGGACAACATATTCTTGGCAGCGGAACCTGGACAGCATCTATCAGACAGGGCAGGGAAAAGTTCTCAGTCTTCATTATAAAAAGGACAGCCAGATAGCAACTGTTACAGAAATGAAATAAGACGGAAAATTTTAACAAACTGTTTAAACCGTTTTCTTAAAGAGACTTCCTCACTGCCAGCGATCATGAATAGCCTCCTGGTCAGCCATCCAGAAGCTTCCTCTTTAGGAAGACAGCCACTTCTTTCTATACTTGCTTGTATTTTTGCTTTAATGTCTTCTATAGAACTAGGTCCTTTTGGTGTTTTAGGACTTTTTTCTTGTTTCTTGAAGTTGTACTTGACCTTTTGATCTTGGTGTTGATGGTTTTGAGTCTTTTCCATTCTGGTTTGATTTTTGTGCATTTTTGTCTGGAGTATCTCATACAGATTTCTTTACTGGAGCTTTTTTTTTAGTTTTATCATCATCATATTCTTCCTACTCTCCTCATCAGTATCATTGTCATTGTCTTCATCGTCATCATCATCATCATCATCTTCATCAGCAGCAAGCTTTACTTTTTCTGTGGAACTTCGCTATCACTTCCAGGGGCAGAACGTTTTCCAGGTATATTTAGGAGTTTCACATCCTCCTCCTCTTCATCTTCTGATTCTGCATCTTCCTCCACAGCCACTCAGTGCTGTCCACTAAAATGCACAGCCCCTGAACCACACTTCAACCATAGACCACAGGCAGCGTTATTTCAAAGCCACCAAGGGAAACCACTGGCCGTCTGGACATTTTCAAAGTTGCCAGTATTTCTTTAATTGGGCTGTCTCCATAATTCATTGCCTCTGCTTCAACAATGTGCAACTCATCTTCTGCACCAGCCCCTAAGCTGACTGTTCTTAAAGATAACTGGTGCTCATTCTCATTGTTATCCACCATAAAGTTATCTTTGTCAGCCTTGAGTTCACAACCAAAAAGATAGTTCTGGGTCCTCAGGAAACTCATGTCCACATCCATCGAATCTTCCATGGGGTGGTGGCACGCACTTAGGTGTGAGAGAAGGTGGATGGAGACAAACGACCACTGTTTCTCAGGACAGCCGCACAGGATGAATCACACCCTAGGTTTCCCTTTTAATATTCCACTTTGCTACTTCTAATATGCTAGGAAATGGGGCCATTGATGAAGCAAGTTGGAATTAGGTCTGAAGTTCATGCACACCATCTCAATGAGATTTCAGGAAGTACTCCAGTGAGTGAAGACTGGGACCTTGTCACTGCCTAAGGCCTTCTGTTGCAGTCAGTGAGCCTTGGATAAGTACAGTCTCAAGATATATGACACTTCCTATTTGTGGAATGATGCAAATCTTGTGACCATCCTTAGAGGAGAAAATGAAGAGAAAAGCAGAACAAGAATGACATAGCCCAAGGGACTACAAGCAGGCTCAGCAGTAGACGAGGTCACCAGTTGGGAAGATGGGCAAGGTCTGTGAGTATCCAGATGATTGACAGGCACGGCCTGGTCTCATTTGTAGGGCATCTCACACAGTCATCCTGTTCACAGTCTTGGTTTGCCCGACATTCTCTGCCATGACAGCCCAGAACCACCTCCTTTAGATAAAGCGAATACAGGGGTATCGACAGCAGCTAAGTTGAATTGGGAGGACCTACGGATACTATACTTCCAGTTAATTCTATTTAGGTTTTCTGTGATCTAATTAGATTAATTCCAGTTATTCTGTGGATCCTCAGGACCACTTACAGTAGGTTAAGAAAATATAAATTGGTTATTCACTTTTTGTATATCTTCATGTAAATGCCACTTTATTAGCTTGCCGTATTGTCCACTTCAGCATAAATCTGGACACTGATTAATTTGTACTTGTTTAATCTGCAAACTTGGCAATTTGAGCAAGTCTCCATCCTCCCTCCCAATAGTCTGACTTCATCCATCCAACAAAGTCAAGAATGTTCTTTTAGGCAATAATCGTCATATTAAAAATACCCCTGGGTTACCCTAAGTTTTTCCAGAGTTTTAAGATAAATAAAAATAAGCATCAGCTAGATCAGTCTCTCAAGGCATCTCCCTGCTGCACTTTTTTTTTTTAAGGAAATGTGCAGGCAGGAATGAAGGTGAGCAAGCAGGCAGACAGGAAGAGAGAGAGAAGAAAGAAGCGCTTTATTTTATTTAGTTGTTCATCTTGGTTGCTCCTACATGCCCAGAGATGCAAACCCGGGCCCTTGGGATGTGTGTGGATTGCACAGACCACTATTCCACCAGGGCATGTCTCTACTACACTTTGTAAACACTTGGAAGAAAAGCTGTGAAGTCTGGTGCTATGCTGAGGTCGCAGTTTCCTTGCCCTGAAGTGGGATGGGAGCTCATTGCACGGGAGAGTAGCCAGTAGGTTTATTATTTGAAGTTAGGCTTCATTCAGGTTGTGTTTCCTTAGCTCCTGAGGATGATGGGGAGGAGTGGGGGGAAACCCACAAGATGATCAGTAATTAAAGACATAAGACTGTCTGTACCACCCTGGTTGGCATGGAAGTTGTGTGTGCCATGATTGTGTCCCACTTTTTAGCTTTATCCTCTCTTTAAACTCAGTCAGCATGGGTGAGGATGGGTGCCTGTTGGAAGCCACTTCTACCCTCTTCCATTCTAATGCAGACCCCTCCTCACTTCTAGAAAAACACTGTCACAGTCAAGCTCAGGATTCTAGAATTATAGTCCTTGCAGTGATGTAGCCTGTGGCCTTATTTATCTAAAGAGTTGGATTGACTTCTTCTTTATTGATTTGGGCTGATAATCATGCAGTCTGTTGGACTGTTTCTAATTATTTTGGCTATCTTAATTATTGGATTGTGCATGATCTGTTCTGTTCAAATAATTTCTCAGCAAAATAATTGAACCAACCAGCTGAAGAGTCCTTGCATCTATCTACCTAGTTCCTATCTGCTTCTTCCTCTAGCTCTTTGTGTCATGTTAAATGAATCATTTTGCTTCCCTGTTTTTCATTTTCCTCTCTGTGAACACAGAGGGAATGATATTTATCTTGTGCCTTAAGATTTAGGGTCACTAAATATCAGGCACTATCAAAATGTAAATTGTGGCTAGCAGTTTGATGGGGCTGTTCAGGCTGACTTCGTGTCGTTTAAATCTTTATTTTTTTCTAATTACGAACTTTCATAAGCACATGGTCATTGTTGAAAATACAGGAAGCTGTAAAGAAGAAAACGAAAACATCTCTAACCCTGCAACTTAGTTCTATAACCCTGTTAAAAGTTGGATTTATTTTTTATCCAGTCTTTATGCAAACATATAAACAAAGGCATATTTGAAATAATAAGAAATATACCGCTTTGTATCCAGCAGGAAGCCATGAGAATTTTCCAGTTTTAATCATTTTTTGGTATCTGCACTGTATTTTAACATGCGGGTGCATAGCTTTCTAGTTAACTAATCTTCCTGACTCCCATATCTCCTCATATCCCACTTTTTGCCCAGCTGACAGAATCATCTATCTAAAATAAAACTTGATCATATCGCTTCCCGGCTTAAGCCCTTCTGTAGAGCCCGATAACTTCCTGGGTGAGGCCTTGCGTGTGGCGGGAGGGCCTCCTTCTGTCTGGTTTCTGCCAACCTTCTCCCTCAGCGCTGACTTTCTCCTCACCTTCTTCTCATCCTTCATGCTCCAGCAGTCTGTCAGCCCCTCGTAACACTCCTTTACCTCTCCTCCTCCGTCTGCAATGTCCACATCATTTCCGTGCCACCTACTCCCAACCCTGTAACCTGACTGACTCAGTTTTCACGTTCAGTCCAGGAAGGCTTCTCCCACTTTCTCTGAGAATCTGTCTCTGGGCAGTTCTGTAGTGGTCTAGTGCTTGTATGGCCACCGTTTCCATGACTGCTGGCCCCCTGCAATCCTATTCCAGGAGGCGGGCGTGAGTGCTGCGTTTCATGCTTGTGAAGGAGCGACCTTCCCGAGATGTTTAGAACAGGTTTTCCCAAGACGTGCCACTTTGGCATGGGGATTATTTTGAGCTGAGGCTAATCAAGGACTTTCAGGTTCTTGAGAAAATTTCATTATTCCTTGAACTACCTAGAAGCATGAATATTGGGGGTATTGCTCAGAATTACAAATTTTTTAAAATCAAAAATAACCTTTCTTTTGGTGAAGACTATCTGTATGCCAGGGCAAACATGTAATTACAGGATGTCTGGTCTGTGTGATATAAGTTATACTCGCCTTGTCATCTGAGTGCCCTTCATCACTCTGTGAAGCCCCAGACCCCTATCTCATTCGTTAGCTCTAGACAGATGCCCTCATCTGTTCGTTGGCTGCAGAATCCACATTCCTGTAGATTCTTCATATGTATGTAATATGTTTCTTCTCCTGCTAATCTGTCTTGTGTTAATTTGATTGTCTGACAGCCTGAAAAGAACCCAGAGAGTTACAAGAAAATTTCCTCTCCACTCCTACACTTATTTGTTTAAAAAACTCAGTTCTGGACATGTTGTCTTGTAGTTTACAGTCTATGGTGACTTCCATTGAGGTTCACAATAGAGGCCAAGTCTCGACCTTGCCTTCAGGCCCTTGATGATCTAGCCCCTTGAACATCATCTATGACACTCCCCTCACCTCCTGCACCCCAGTTTCAAGTCCTTCTTCTTCAAAGCCTTTGTTCATGCCTCTCCTTCTGACCATAAGGCTAATCCTGTTCATTCTTGGGACTTCTCTTTCTTGGACTGCCTTCGCTTTTCTCTGGAAGCTCAGACCCCTGTTCTGTGTGGTTTCAGAGCATGTACCCTTTTCTTTTATGTCAGAGTTACCATTTTACATCTATTTGCCCTAAGCTCCCTGAGGGTTGGGTCTGTGTTCATTTTCATTGAGCTTATAGGTGAGATTGGACTGGGGGAAGATCATAATGGCCAGTGGCCGAGGTTAGACCAGCTCTTTAACAAATCAGACTACATAAAACCAGTTAAATTAGATGTGACCAAGTGGGACAGTGTAGGAGGGATTAAAGATCATCCTGCTTTTAGAGTCCTTGGAATATCCTACAAATAAATATTATTAGTCCCATTTTATAGATTAACGGTCAGGGAATTTCATAAAGGAAGCCATCCTTTCATGTTAGGGCCATCATTTCATGTTAAGCCAACCTCTAGGAAATGGAGGTCGTGTGTATTGAAGAACACGTGGGTCCAGGCTATCAGGAAGCTTCTGTTTCATGGCTGTCGATCCCACATGCTGGTCTACATGTCTCAGGAAACATTTTGACAACAGGCTGGCTCACTGCATGGTGTTAAACCAGCCAGGCAGTGAGCTGTGCCGCCAGAAGCAGAGGCTAATTTCATCTCTGCACATTTGTGCTCCCAGCAGTGAGTAATATTCTTAGAGAGATACTTTGCATCGCCCCACACAGGTCAGGGCAGCTGCTGGCCAGGGTGCCCGGAGCCTCTGTGGGCACCTTCCATAGTCCTGAGCAGAAAGTCACCTGGTACCGTGACTTCAGAAAACTCAGGCACTTCTGAGTGCCACATGGAACCAGACGTGGCCTTCCTGCTTCTAGTCCCAGGCTTTTAAAGTTCCCCTGGAGGAGGCTGAGAACTGTGGGATGCCCCTGAACCGTGGTTATCTCGCCCCAGACTTTGGAAGCCAAGCAAAGGCAAGACAACCTGGTAAAAGGGAATAATCCATAAAAGATGTTGCAACAGAGTCTTAAAGAATTTTCCCCAGAATTTTCTTAAATTAGGTTTTTCTTTTAATTACCTAGTTATCCTTCAGAAACTTGGAGCAGTCCCATTCCTTATCAACATATTCCTTGTCAATTATGCACAGGCTCAGGCTTATGGTACCCAGGGTGATGCTTAAGTACAAGGCAGCTGGAAGTTTTCCCCCTGGGTTGAGGGGAGTGACAGGAATGCTAATGTGCTGCAGCTCTGAACTGAGCTGGTGGCTGAAAGGAGTGGCCTCAGGGAGCCCAGGGCCTGCGGGCAGGATGGGAGCAGGGCTAGATGCTTGGGCAGCTAGGGGCAGCTGAAGCAGGGCTGCCCGCTGACTGGGTGAATGGGGGTGGTGTTAAATAACCTTTGTATTTTGTGATTCTGATAAAACTCTTCCCATGGATTCTTAGATATCTCCTCAAATAGCTGATTGAAGTGATGCTTAGCAAAATTGCCTAGTGGCACTTTTTTTCCTGCCTGGTCGTCTATGTTGTTTATGCTGCTTGATGTAAAATTAGGGTTGGAAACATTTTGTGGGCATGATCTGATGAGAGGTGAGCTGAAATGTGGTGGTGGTGTGTATGTGTGTGTGTGTGTGTGTGTGTGTGTGTGTGTGTCTGTGTCTGTGTGTCTGTGTGTAGATGCAATGAGAATGGCAGTGAGATCTAACTCAGGACTCTATACAAGTTGTCTTGTCGTCTCCTTGACCTCCGACAGACAAGGACTTGTTAGGACTAGATGTGATTAGCACAGGTGGTAAACAGAAAGAATTACAGCTCCCCTTCAAGCTGCTATTGGAATTGGACCAGAAGTACATTTATGTTTCAGGCTCATCCATTTGATGGTTATTTTGGCACTTTGAACTTTGCGGGTAGGTGGGTTAGTTCTGGTAGGAGGAAGAATGGGGAACTCAGCTTAGAGTGTGCAGCTGTGCAGGTGAGCCCTCTTTCCCCACACAGAGAGATTCTCACTAGGAAATGTCAACTCCACTAGTCAAGGGGGAGGTTCTCCCTTCCCATCCTCACTTTGCTTATTGAACTCTCTCCCCTTCCCATCTGGGGCTCCTGGGTTACAGAGAAGTGAAGTCTTTCCCTGGGGCCCTTCCTACCCATCCTTCCCCCACCTTCTTTTTCTGTAGTCACTCTTGCTTTTCCTCAAGCCCAGTCAGGGATTCAGGCACTTGAAAGCACGCTCAGCTCAGCAAACAGGGAAAGAAGTCTTTGATGCAGAGCTTTGCATGGGTTTCTTCGCGTCTTTGTTTCTGCTTCCTTGTGTGTAGAGGGCAGTGTGAGAGCCATGGGGTGGCAATGAGCAGATTGCTATTACGATAAAAGCAATGCCACCTGTCAATCCATGCCTGCCTGCTTTGTCCTTGTCCATTTAAAAGGATTAATTGGGCCTGAACAGATGTAGTCATTGTGATTCCTATCCGATAAAGTCTGTTCAGATATGTAAGAATTGATTTTGGAGGCAGATGCAAATTCAGTCCCAGCTCTGTCATTTGTTAGCTGTGGGACTTCAGGCAGATTCTTTAACCTCTCTGAGCCTCAGTTTCTTCCTCTTAAAACAGGCAACGTTAAGAACTACTTCAAGGGGGAAATGTGGGTGAAGATCTCGGCACAGAACCTGGGATATAGAAAGCTCTCGGTAAAGTATGATCAGCACTTAAGCTGGGCAGGCATGTAAATGGTTTGTGCCCTATTCTTGGTAAAAGGAGAAGACTTTACAGGGATGGCAGATGACTCTAAATAAAAGTCTGATTGTCGTTTCCCTGTAACTACGTGGAAGCAATTCTGATGGTCCCAAAAGTGTGCTTCTCTGGCTGCGGATTCGTGTGGTGGCTCAGAGACACTGGTGGAACTGTTGGAGCAAGCAGGACACCCAGGAAACAGTGACAAAAGCTTTCAAGGACAGAGGGTCGACCCCAGCTATCATCTTCCAGCCACTGCTGCAAATGGTGGTGGCAGCCATCCTCAGCTCTTGTTGGAGTGAATTCTTAATCATTCGTCCAACGTGCAATTGGGTTTTTTGTTTCATTTTGTTTTTTAATGCTTTTTACTTCATTGTCCCCGGAACCTACACGGCCACCGAACTATGAGAGGAGGGTGGGCTAAGAAGTCGAGGGAAATGAAATTCACACTTGTCAGTCTTGCTTGATTGTTGCTTAACCTCGTTCGTTACTTAGGAAAAGTAGAAAATACCATTTAAAATCTGTTTACATTGCTTTTTGAAATGGAATTCAATAATCCATAAAAGCCCAGTAGGACAACTCTATCAATTACAGAGTAGGCTTTCTCTTTAGATCTGAAGGCAGGCTTTCAAAGGGGCTCCTAGTTTCAATTTATCTTGATATGTCTCTGTGACACATCCCATCATAAATCCAGCAGCCCATCTGGTGAAGGGGACATGAGAACATTGTTCGCAGTAGCAGATATGTTTAAATGTTCCCACAGTCTGAGCAAAGCCATCGCCTTTGTCTGTGTTTTCATACATTAGCTTTACCAAACGTTGCTTTCCCAATATCCATATATAGTTGTAATTTGTCAATTCTACTTGATATAGCTTTCATTTTCATAATAGAAACTTCTGGAAATATAGTTCAATGAGAAGGATTCCATCAAGACACCTGGAAGGGGCCAGCAGTACTTGCTTTTAAAGATAACTTACCCCAGGGACACAGTCAGGCCAGTATAAAATTAGTCTTTCTCCAGAAAGTTCTGTTTTTCTGAGTATTTGGGAAATTGCTGAAGCCATCAGCGTTTATGGGTCATCATGTGCAGGCAGGGTCTCTCTCTCTCTCTCCCCCTCCTCGTTCTCTTTCCTTTTCTATCCCTCCGCCTACCTCTCACCCTCTCCATCCATCCTCTCTTCCTCTGTCTCCAGAGTTGCTGCTTACTTTTACTTTGTTTTTTCATTTTTGTGGTGCTAGATTCTAGATTCGAAAAGTAGGTCCTCTGTCTAAAAGGCACTTGATAAATAAATATTTGTTGAATGAAAGGACAAATGAATGAGTGAAAGAAAGAGTACAGATTTTCCCCTGCTATCCAAAAGTGCAGTCCTCCTATTGGGCATGATTTGGGACTGGAAACGCTATTACTATTAATTTATATGGAAAGTTTTTGAGTATTCTCAGACCTACAAAGTAGCTTATCAAATTATGTCAAATAGGAGTGTTTTACTTTTGGGTAGCAGGGATTCCTGTAAATGACACGACGATTAACTTCTGATGGCAAAAGGTAGTGATTGATGCTTGACCACTAAATTTTTACCATGTGCTTGAACTGAGGATGTTATTACACGTACTTCAGGCCCTCAGGACAAGATTCGCATTTCACTTGTCCTGCTTATAAAGTGGGAGCAACAGGGAGTTGGGTGGACACTGCTCTTTATTGAATATCAACTATGGGCTGAGCCCTGAGCTAGGAAACTATATATATACACTCTCATTCAGTCCTCTGACGGTTCTTCAGACTGTATCATCTCTATTTTACAAATGAGGAAATAGAGGCTCAGAGTGGTCAAATTTATTGCTCTAAGTCACACAGCTGGTTCCAAAGTCAACAAAATATATACATATATATATACACACACACATATAGTAAATGTAGGAAAAAAATTCTTTGTTCCCTAGTTTTCTCCCAGTATTTGGGAGTAGAGACATAACCTTCTGATTTTGATGTGTACGCTCATTGAAAAAGGCCTACTGGAGAGGGAAGAAAACTTAGGTTTGTTTTCCACACTTACTGGATCCTTCCTGTGTCCAGATTTTATTTAACTTCAGGTGTGTATTAACAACAGCTTCTGACCCATGTACTATTAAGACAGCTTTTGTTCAGACTAGATCGATCTCTCTGAGGTCAGCATGTTGTGACCTAAGCAAGAGTAACCAGCCTGTCTCTGTAACACAGTATTCCCTGTGGGAAGGGAAATACCACTGTGTGTTGTGACTGGGCATTTCTGAGCGGACAGTTGGATTCAGTTTCACAGGAGATGACGGGCTTAGAGAGCAAATAATGGGATAGGGGCTGCTTCTCTCTGGGTCTGCCTGCTCCAATGGCTAATCACATGGCCTTTCTCCCACGTTTGAAACTGAGATGGAGCTGTGCCCTGGTGGCTTAGTGGTAAAGTCCGCTGGACGCAGTCCACATGTATCCCAAGAACCTAGGTTCATGATCCGGGTCTGGGGGAAAAATCTACATAAACGACTAAATTAAATAAATAAAATAAAATGCCTGCCTACTTATCTTCATTCCTGCCTGCATTTTTTCTTAAAAAAAAAAAAAAAACTGAGATGGAGAAAATGAACAAGTCCTGTCTCCATGTTCTCCCCCCTCACTAAAGAGAGAAAGTAGGGAATGAGCAGAGGCGGATTGGGCTGGAGAGGAAGTTGAGAGCTTTCAGCTGAGCTGAAAGTCCCTATAAGTCACATAAAATCACATCCCAATACCTACGCCACCAGCTAAGTCGCCAACTGTTTTCCATGGTGTTCTGAGAAGATGAGGATATCTGGCGTAAAATTTTGAAATGTTTGATTACTTTCTGTTGTAGACACAAACTAATAACTACATTAAAAGAAATTTTAAAATTAAGTCAGCAAACCAGTGGTTATTCACCACTCAGATCCAATGTGAATTTCCATGTAGGCACAGGAGCGTGTGTCTTTGAACGCTGTTATTGGTTTTACCACTTGAAAACAACTTTCTGAGATGAGATTTATTCTCTCTGACTAGTAGGTTGAATCTGTCAGACTTGTCATTGAACCTTCCCTCTTTGACCCTTAGAAATCATGTGTTTTGAGAAAGTCACCTCAATTTTGCTTGTAAGAAATAGTCCAGTTCCTTGGGTTGCTCAGATGTATACAATAGCAGTTGTAGCAAGGGTGGTGATAACAACAATGGAAGCTAGCACTGATGGCATTATATGAGTATCGCGCTTAATCCTCCTGCAAGATAGCGGCACTGTCACTGTTTAGACATCGCAGCTGAGGAAACCGATGTCCAGGGAGGTTAATGACGCAGGGCACGCAGCTAGTGAGTAGTGAAGCCAATATGCAGTTCTAGATTGTCTTGCTCCAAAGAGAATGTAGAGTGAACAGAATAATTACACAGAAATTCTTTCTTAGTAATGAACAATTCAAGTAGAGCACAACAGTATATTGTGGAGCGAGAATCTAAGCAAAGAAGAGCTTTCACCTCTTTCCTGCAGCAAACACTTTTGCTCTCAGTGACTTTTACTTGTATGGGTGTCTTAATCTCCTTCATCTGGAAACCTCTTCATGTAGTCATGGCCATATGAGACTGGAGAACCCTTGGAAGGAGACCTGCCTGAAATGAGATGCTGTTGGTGGAAAACACACCTCCAATTTCTAAGACCAGAGAATAATGTAAAGTGTCTCAATGATTTTCAAGATGTTGATTTCATGTTAAATTAAAACATTTTAAAATTAAAAGGGGGTCTCATTTTTCTCTTCTTTAGCCTGATTATTAGAAAATGTACATGGATATATATATATATATATATATATTTATATATGTGACTTGCACTCTATTTCTGCTGGACAGCGCTACTCTGGATTCACTCATTTTGTACTTTTCTCTTTTCAGTTTGGAAACTTGGTGAGTTTGTCCTCAGAGGGCTTTATTTCCAAGACTGAATGGTGCTTGAAATTCAGCATAAAGTCACTAAACTTACTGTATGTGTTTGACTTATCTAAGTGATAGCTCTTTATACCCATAAAAGGAGGTGACGAGGCCAACATTTTCTTTTGTCTGCCTAGCACCTGATTCCCTCCCAAATTAAATCTCTTGGGCCAGAACATGGCAGCTACCCTGCCCTGTGAGTCCATAGTTGATCATTCCTTTCAAACTGGGATGCGTGCCACCGAGCTGATGGGAGTTCTGGTTTGTTTTTCTGCCCATGGGCCTGTTATGGAATTCCAAGTTGCCTTGGAAGTGTTCTAGGAAATAACACTGCTCACTGAGTCTCATCAGCTAAAGAAGCTGGACTATCAATTGATATGGTCAGCACCTGTTGGTGACACACCTCAAGAATGTCACGGACCCCCCAAAAGAAGCCAGTGTCTACTCTCAAGCAACTTGGAACCTTCAGAGGGAGGCAGACTTTCTGATCCAGGAAATGACAAAGACTGAATAAGCAGGACCCAGATTTTGTGACTCAGCATCTCATGTCAAAATAAAGCCAGAGAGGGGAGTGAAGTTCATGGGTACAGTGTTGAGGGAAGGCTTTTTGAATGAAAGCAGCAGGCCTGGAGGGCTTGATAGGTTTTAGATTGTTCTAGGTAAGGGCTGTGGGTATAGGGAGAACTGGGCACCACGATATTGCCAGGGGCCATGTTGGGGAGAGTTGGGTGAGGTCTGGGGACCAGCCGCAGATAAGTGTAAGTGCGGCTTGAGGCCAAGATAGATGATGGAAGTTTAAAGTCCGAGTTTGAATTAAAAGGAAGCCAATGGAATGTTTTAGGACAGGGGCAAGACACAGCTGGGTGCTAAAAACCCCTGTGTTATTTGCTCTCAGGCACCACTAGAGATGTTCTCATCTTTTGTCAACCTAAGTATGGAAGCTGGCACCTTGGCACAGCATTAAAAGTAGCTAGTAAACAATGATGTAGCATTATGCATGGGGCACTTCATTTTTAAATAAGTATACACTTCTAGTATAAAAAATTAATCTTATTATAAAAGTGAAACTTTTCTACGTAATCAATTTAAGGAAACAAGATATTTCACGATACTATAAAAGTCCGGTGAATATAGCAAATTTTTTTAAGATGTTCATATTGTACATTGCAGATGGGCCACCGAGACTCCAGAGCCCCTAAATTTCCACCCAGTTTATTTATACAGCAGTGACTTGTAGATAGGTTGAAGGGTAGAGAGAATAGTGGCAAGGCAGCCTCTTAGCCAACTCTACAGGAGTGAAGGGATAGTGAGAAAGGAAACGCGAGAACCAATGGCTAGATCATGATGAGACAGCTGGTCCACATGTCTGTTTATCTCTCTATACTAATTCCTCAAATGATCTCTTTCATTCCTTACAATAACCCCATGAGGAGCCTACCATTATTTCCTCTCTTTACACATGAGAGAATTGAGGTTCACAGATGTTTAAGGAATTTGCCAAAAGTCACACAACCGAGATTGTTCAATCCAGGTCTGTCTGGCTGCCAGGCCTTTAGCTACCTGTCTCATCACTGATTAATTTTAATGATTTTTTACAGTATCTTCTGCTATTTCTCACATATCTCCCTCATTTAACTTAGAGTATGGGTTTCTATGATAGGTTGGAATTGGATCCATCTAAATATCAGAAGCAACAGAAATCCACCGTAGCTCCAAAGCCCATTCCCAGCCCCTGTGCAGCACATTCATATACCATACTCTGTGGTTTCTATCGTCATGACAGTCTCTGCTTGGTCATGTAAGAAGCTAATGAATCACTAAATATAGACCACAACTTGTTCTTTTCAGCCCTCTGCGTGTTTCTTCCCCCCATTGTGTGATGCCATCTGGTGCTATGAGCTCATGCTTTTTGTGTTCCTTTTCAGAGCGCCAGATTCATTGCTCTCTAAACCCTGAAAGCCAGTTAATTTCGAAGTTTGCATGCATGGCTTTGAAAAAAATTTGAATCTAATGCCTCCTTGTGGATTTTCACAGTATCACTCTTTAATATAACGTTGCATAGAATGTCTGTCTTTCCCACCATCTATGTCGTTATGTAAACTTGTCTTTTTATCAAGTAGATCTAATTATCTTCGGCAAACCCTCAAACACCTATCGCTCTTTTCCTGTATGACTTTTATGAAGTTTCATTTTGTCAGTTTTACATGTATGCCGCAGGAAGCCAAATCTTAATAATATACTTTCCTCTTTGACTTTCTGCTATGACAGCGAAACAAGTGTTTAAGGACAAGAAATGAAACAGCTGATGGTAGGTCTCTGACACTGCTGCTAATCTGTCCTTCCACCCACGTTCTCTTCTAATTCTGCCCAAAGTCTCTAATCATCTTCCAAGAGTGGGGAACCCTGGGCTGCAGAGCATTTTCTTGCAAACTCAACCCAGAAGCTCTGGGCTCACCGCCAGACTCCCAATCTTGGGGATCTTTTAGTATTTGCTTATACTGCCCAGTACAGACCTTGTCATTCTCCCTAGCTCCTTTCAAAGTTCTTGGCAGTTTAAATTTAGCCTGGGGGACGGGTGGGGAAGGAAAGGTAATCTGGTGGTGTGTGCACTGCTTACCTCATTCCTGGCACAGGCCAGTCTCCCTGGGGAAGTGGGAGCGCTCTGGGCTGATGGTCCAATTCTTTTCTGCTAATCTTTCTTTGCTGGGATCATGCCGCTTCCTGGCAAGGGATAGAGGAGGAGATGGGTCCTGAGAATATTTGCAGTGATATTATATGGACCCCATACTGACCTAGCACAGGAGTTGTTGTAGAGTCAGCCCTTTGAGTCTGCAAGGACAGTTTCTTCCCAGCCCACTCTGACATTAGACAGCTTCCAGAAGATGCAGATAGGGTGAAGACAATGAGTCAGCCATGGAGCCATCCCAGTCTCCAAATGACATATAATGAAAGGTGTGGATGAAAACTGTAAGGAGGCTCCTCAATAAGGGAAAAATAGAACCCCTGTAATGATCCAGCAATTCCACTTCTAGGTATGTCTCCCAAGAATATGAAAATACTAATTCAAAAAGATATATATAACCCTATGTTCATTGTAGCACTACTTACAATAGCCAAGAAATGGAAAGAATCTAAGTGCCCACTCACAGATAACTAGATAAAGAAGATGTGGTAGATATGCACAGTGGAATGCTTTGACATTTGCTACAACATGGATGGAACTAGAGGCAATGAAGCTAAATGAAATAAATGTCAGAAGGAGAAAGACAAAAACTAGATGAGCTCACTCATATTTGCAATATAAAGAATCAAAGCAAACAGATGAAACAAGACAATAAGTCTTGGACTCTGACAACAGAACTGAGTTCTCAGAGAAGCAGAAGATAGTGGGATCCAATGGACAGTGGTGAAGTGCTGTTAGAAATTTGGAGATGGGCACGATGAACAGTGAATCTGCACATTTAAAACCTGTATGTTGTAAGTCAAAGTTACCTCAAAAAAAAAAAAAAAAAAGAAAAGAAAAGAAAAGAAGAAAGGTATGGATAATATACAGATAGAAGCTTTAGTTAGGTATCAGTTGTGTTTCCAATGGATCATATGTTGGTACTAAACTGAGAAAAAATTGTTTTTCACTTCAAATTGACCATTTCGTAACTATGGTTCTAACTACACAGAATTAAGATGCATTTCTAAAAGATGAAGGATTTCTGACTTCTCTGAGTGAATAATTTACAAAATTTGGGTGATACCATATATGTTAATGTTTGGGCACTATTTTGCACTGTGACCTCAGGCTGGTTACTTAACCTTGCTTTGAGCTTCAAACTTTTCTATTTACTTAATGGACACAATAATATCTTTCATATCTGACTCAAAGGGTTGTTACTGAGTAGCAAATGGATTTTGTTAAATGATTTTTCTGCAACTGTGAGATGATTACATGGTTTCTATGCTTTATTCAATTGATAAGTTATAGTACACTAATTGGGTTTGCCCTTCTTTTACTAGTTTCTTAAGGTAGAAAGTTAGGTTATTGATTTAAGACCTTTTTTTTTTTAAGTGGGAATTTATAGCTAAAATTTTCCGTCTAAGTACTGCTAAGTCGCATCCCATAAGTTTTACTATGTTGTGATTTTGTTTTCATTCATCTCAAAGTGTTTTTAAATTTCCCTTGTGACTTCTCTTTTGAGTCATTGATTCCATAGAAGTTACTTAATTTCCACAAATTTGTGAATTTTCCAATTTTTTTCTGTTATTTATAGTTTAATTTTATTGTACTCAGAGAACATACTTTGTGTGACTTTTATATCTTAAATTCATTGATATTTGTTTTATTGTTTATCATATGTTCTATCCTGGAAATGCTCTATGTGCTCTTAAAAAGAAAGTGTATTCTGCAGTTGTTGGATAAAGTGTTCTACAGGTGTCTGTTTAGTCTAGTTGGTTTCTGGTGTTCAAATCTTCTGTTTCTTTACCAATATCTATGTCTGTTTGTTCTACCATTATTCAAGGTGGGGCTTTGCATTATTGTTGAATCATGTATACCTCCCTTCAATTCTGTCATGCATTTTTGGATCCTATATGTTTTTAATTGTTGTATCTTATTAATGAATCAACCCTTTTATCATTATAAAATGTCTTTGTCTTATAATCTGTTTTGTTTATTGGCCTAACTATTCCAGTATCTCTCTTTTGGTGACTGTGCATAGTATATCTTTTTCTGCCCTTTTACTTTGAACCTTTGTGTCTTTGAATCTGAAGTGTATCTCTTGTGGAGATCATTTTGTTGCTTCATGTTGTTTTATCTGTATTGCCAAACACTCCGATTAGAGTTTTTGATCTATTTGCATTTAATGCAATTACAGATAAAGCAGGACTTACATTCTCATTTGCTATTTGTTTATATAATGCCTATGTGGCCCCCTCCCATTCCCACATTCCTGCTTCTTTTGTGTTAAATAGATCTTTTTCACTGGATGTTAAAAATTCCTCGTTTCATTTACTATACATATTTTCTGCATAGTTACTCTGTGGAATATACTTAGTATTTTAATTTATAGAAATATACTTCAAATTAATTCAAATTGAATTTTGTAGTATACAAAAACTTTGCTCCTATACAGTTCTGTTCCCGCTCTCTTTTATTATTATTGTCAAATAAATTACTGTGTATGCCCATCAACAGATGTATTATCATTACTTTCATGCTTTGTGTCTTTAAAATCGGAGAAAAAATGAGCTCAAAACAAAAATATAATTTTATACTATATTCATGTTTACTTACGTTGTGATTTTTTGCAAATGTTCTCTATCTCTTGTGGATGGATTCAGTTATTGTTCTAACATTGTTGACTGAATGAATGCTTTTGTAATTTCTTATATAGAAAGTTGGCTAATGACAAATTTTCTCAATGTGTGTTTAACTGAGAATGTCTTCATTTTTTCTCTATTTCTGAAGGATGACTTTGTTACAGGTAGAACTCTTGGTTGATAATCTTTCTTTTCAGAATATGTCATCTTACTCTCTTCTATCCTACATAGTTTCTGATGAGAAATCAGCTTCTAATCTTTTGAGGATCACTTATGCACGATAACTTGTTTTTTTCTTCCTGCCTTGAAGATTCTCTGTCTTTGGCTTTTAATCAGTTTGATAATGATGTATCTGGATGTCGATTTCTTTGAATTTATCTTTTTTATAGTTCATCAGATCTCTTAGATGCATGTTTTTCATCAAATTGCCTATTTTTCCCCTCTCTCCTCCTTTCTGGAACTTTCATTGTGCTGATGTGAGTTATTCTCATACAGCCTTTAATTCCTTGGACATGATTTCCTTTAGTTCTTTGGCCACATATTAAGACTAGCTGTCTTAATCTTTGTCAGGTAAGTCTAATACCTTGGCTTCCCCAAGGGATAGTTTCTGTGGACTACTTTTTTCCCCGATAAGTACAGTCCGTATATTCTATTTTCTTTTCATATTTTATACTTTAAAAAACGGAACATTTAAAATAATATAGCAACTCTAGAAATTAGATTCTTCTTTCCTCAGGCTCTTTTGCTTTTTCTTCTTTTTTTTAAGACAGCTTTTGTGTTGCTGTTTGTTTCCATAGTGACTTGCCTGGACAAATTCTGTGATGTCTATATTCTTTGTCATGTGGCCCCTGAAGTCTTTGTGTGGCTAGACTAGTGGGAAGCTAGTGATTGAAATGCCCTTAATACCTGGAACCAAAAAGGTCTCTAGTCTTTGCTGACAGGCTGTGTGTGTGTGTGTGTGTGTGTGTGTGTGTATGTGTGTTGGGGTGTGCTCTCAACTCTGCTTTAGCCCTTACTTCTTGCTTACAGAGCCTCGAGGCCTTCCTGAGGACGAAGATCAAGTGAAATGATAGTTTTGAAAAACACCAATATAAGCTACTAATACATTTTTAGTTCTTTGTCTGCTGTTCTCACACAGGCTTGTTTGCTCTTTGCAATCCCAGGTATTTTCTGACTTATAACGACCTAGCTTGTATGCCTTAGAACAATTACAGCCACAGACCTGTTTGAAAAAACAAAGAGGGAAATACACGAGTTTTGAGCTTTTAGAGAATCTGTGGTTTCATAAGAAAAAAAAAACAAAAACAAAACAACTTCCAAAAAGCAGAGATCTTCTTGGGCCTTGTTGTTTAAAGTGGGATTCAAGGACAAGCTGCATCAGAATTACTTGGGAAGAGAGTTAAAATTTGGGTTCTTGGCTCCATCCTCCATCCATTAGAATATCTTGGGTGCGGTCCAGGATCTACATTTAAAGAGCTCTTCATCTGATTCTTGTGACTGAGGAACTATTTAGGGAAGGTGATCCTTTAGGTGTGTTCACTATGAGGACTGACAGGCCCATCACACAAACTGATCAGATATTAATATCACTCTTTCCAATGTCTGATTCTGAACACCTGCCCATTTTTTCAAGAAACATTTTATTTTTATTTAGTTACTCGTATTGGTTGTATCCCCTAGATCTAGGTCTCGAACATGAGATCTTGGATGTATGCGGGACTGCTCCTGGGGTGTACTAAACCGCTAGGCCACCAGGGTGCACCCAAATTCCCTTTATTTTATACTTCCTAAATTCCACCAGTCAGTGATTTATTTGCTTCTATGAGGATATATTTTTAATAGCTTCCAAGGTAAAAGGATTAATATTCATTCACATCTTTAAAAAAAAATTACCAAAACTTATTGCATGTATCCAAACAGCTGACCAAGATGATTTATAACAAAGGAAGTTTTGCTGTGATTTCATTGGAAAGGATTGGATTCAGGAGACATTAGGAGAAAAATAGGCTCATATTAATTTTTGCAGTGAAAGCATAGGTTGGGAGGGAAGGTAAGAGAAGATAGTAATAAGATAAAGCAATAGATAGACTACCCATTTCAAAATATTGTGCCTAGGACTTGTCAAGCTAGAAAAAAAAAAAAAACTGGAAAAAAAAGAAGAAAAGAAAACATTTTCTTTCTTCTTCCCATATTACTCTTTCTCTCAGGACCCAGAATTCAGGTCAGTAAAAATCATATTAAAGAATTTTATCAGGTACCCTGAGATTTAATAGATTTTGGGGGTGGTTATCTGATGACCTAATCTCTGCCTTAACTACCATATAGAAGGTTATCTTTTTTGGAAAATATTTCCTGGTTTCCAAATAGCACACTTTTTAATGAACTTTTTGATTCAATCCATTTGAGAGTTCAAGATCGAATCAAAATCAGTCATGTGGAATTTATCTGTGTTAAATTAAAATTCCAAACCCGTGTCTCCCAACCGTGTATACTTTTAGGCCATTTCTCCTTGAGGAGTTTTGTGTTTAGTTAATAAAAATTCAGTGTTAAAAAACAATTAAGGGAGTTAGGATCCTTATCAAATTTAACACATTCAACAATGAAACATGATTTTTAAAATTGTATCATATTTTAGGTTTTTATTGCTCTGTCTTGCTCTATTAGTGAAAGAAATCAAGAGAGTCTTCTCCCACCCTGTTCAACCTAGTGGCGGCTACGTGATTCTGCCATAGGTCTCCAGATTCCATTCCAATGCACAGACTAGTAAACCACATTTCTTCTTTCCTTCCAGGTATTGCACAGCGATGCACCGCCATCAAATACCACTTTTCTCAGCCAATCCGCTTACGAAACATTCCTTTCAATTTAACCAAGACAATACAGCAAGATGAATGGCACCTGCTTCGTGAGTATTTCTGGGAAAGGATCAGAGAGGAAATGGTGGTTTGGGGGACAGAAAGTATTCCCACCAGCTCTCTTGGGTTTCAGATGAAAGATGCCATGCTGATCCTATGTGGACCTTTGGGCCCAAACCGCCTTGGTCAGAGATTCAGAGTCTTTCACTTTGCTGAGGTCACAACTTGTTTACAGAGCCAGTGTCTGAGAATCAGGCCCGAGGCTCAGTGAGACAGTGCAGTGTGTCTGCCCTGGTGGGCTCTATGTAAGCCACCTCCTGAGTTTTTTCTTTGCCAAGTCATCACATATAAGGATCTACTCAGCCACTTAGTAAACCCAGGAGATTCTACCTTAGTTGCTCTTATTTTGTTTGTTTATACAATAGTCATTTTAACTACTGTGACTGTCTCAAACCTTGGTCTTTATGAGTGTACGTCATAATTTCCTCGGAGGGTGTCTGTTACCGTTGCATCTCAGGGGCAGGAACTAGTCTTATTTGCTATTAGGAAAATGTGAAACTCTAAAAGGGACCATGCAATATGACAGTAAAGAGGGTTGATATTTGCCTGAAAACTCTGGTTCATGCTGCCTGACGATCGTTCATTCAGGAAAGCAAAAAACTAGACCAAAATCTTTTCAGTGCTTGCCCAAGCAGAGGTTGACATTGTCATTTTCCAATGAAATAAGCAGTGATTTTGTTTGGTGACCAAAGCCACCGCAGAAAGCCAAGCAAAGTCTCATTTTGTGATTCAATCTCTCTATAGATCAAAAGGTTCTGTTTTGAATCTCAAATGTGCGTAAGTTAAAGCTTTTATGATATTGCCACTGCAGTGGTCCAGTGCTGTAAGTATTATGATTGGCGGCAGATTTAGCACTTGGAAAGTCAGTGGCTAAAATGTGGTTTATTTCCTAATAGTATGACTTTCTGAAAATTCTTTCTGGTTGACCAATTATAACATTTTTTTGGCAGATCTGCATTAGAGTCTTATTGAAGTGTTCTTATGTCTTCATTCTTTATGAGCATGTTTGGACTTCTTTGTCTTAAACATCTATCCTGAAAGAAAAAGTGTCTCTGGTTTTTGTCAGGCGAGAAAAAAATCATCACAGGCTCTTCAGGAAGAACTTCATTTCTTTACTCTGTTTATATCCTGTTGGAGGCTGCAAACACACCCTGTTATTGCCCAGCGAGACAACATTTGAGGGTTCTCTTAATCCCTTTTGAGGCCCTCGCAGAAAGATGCTTGTAGCAGTCTCTTGTTGGCTCTTCCTAAGAAAGTCGCACTTGAAGATCTATACCACGTCTACCGGAGAGTCTTACCGTGCTAGACGGAGTCCTGTGTGGATTGTAGCTGAACCTTGTGCTTTTAATGGTCACAGAAAACAGCACTTTCACCTGATCCACAGCCACATTAGGAGGTTGTGAGATAATAGTGGCTAAATTATTATTACATTTCCCCTCTCAGCAGTGGGTGTCTCATCACACTCAGTCTCCTTAAATGATCACCACTCCTGGCCCCTTGCTTTGTGGTGTCTATCTTTCCTCTTCTAGACAGAGAAGGCTGCTGTACTTAGATACTCTGGGCTGGAGAGGAGAAATTACTTTCAAAGAGAGCGGTGGTCCATGTGTGTGACTAGGAGCAAGACTGCAGGCTGCCATCATCCACCCTCCATGCAGCAGCTCCGACACCCAGGAGCCAGAGGAATGTACAGAAGGAGGTGGTGACTGCCTGGGCGCTCCTGCTCAGCAGAGCAGCCCACACTTCAAACACTAGGTGCCCCTCCTTGTCGTGGCTCCAGGTGTGCCCAGGTGTGCACAGACCAGGTACACTTGCGCAGACCCATTGACTGGCTTCAGGAGCAGCAGATCTGTGCCTGTGACCTGTTGTTTCAGGAAGGATCAGAGAAATGTAGCTAACAATTTCAAAGATTAGCTTTGCTTATCTCCACACCCCCCAAAAAGGCAGGGAGGAAATAGAAAATACAAAATAAAATAGCAGTAGAGTGGGCGAGTGCCACGTTAGAGTAGCATCAGTGAAAGTGTGTCCAAGTCTGTGTAGTGAGTGCCTCTTGTTTTTGCCTAAAAGGCGGGTGAGGGACTGGGTTTCTGACTTACTGTGCTTTTATGACAAACTAAACTTGAAAGTTGCCCATGCAGTGGGGTTTTGACTACTGGGAAGAGTCCCTCCTTAATCTGGGTAAATGGTCTTGGCTTGTGGGCCCTGTATTTAAATGGGGAGGATGTTTAAGAGTAGATGTCTCATATATGAACTTTGGACTATATTTTGTCACCAAATTGCCTCTACTTTCTCAAATCCTCTTTGAAAATAGTCAAGAGTAGAGTTAGTGAAAAATAACTGAACTTGTGTTGTTCAGGCAAAACTGTATTTCATGATAGATCCCTCTTTAGGTTCTTTCTCCAAAGCCGGGTTCATTACAGCCAATACCGTGGTGGTGACATACTTCTGTTACTCTTGTAAGGATAACAAAGCTGTTTTTCATACCTACCTTAGTCTTAGTTTGCTAAGTCGCTTGCTATCACCCAGGTTTAGCCTGGCCTCATCCTCTGGCCTGGTCTGTACTTGGACCTTCTCCATGGACTCAGAAAAGGTAGACTCTGACCTCCCCCAACTTTCTGTGCCCCCATCTGTCCCCTTATAAAATACCTGGGAGGGGAATTCCCTAACCTACTTCAGTCCTGTAGGCCCTAAGCCTGTTTATGGAAATTAATAATTTCCACAATCAATGCAGACATCTTCCTTTTTTCATCTTCAGTAACCTTCTTCCTTCTGTTTACTCTTTGGAATGCCTTTGTGTGTTTGGAGATTAGATTTAAGAAGAATCACTGCCGGCTTCCTGGGCATGGCTGTAGCTGTCCTGCTCTGCGGCTGCATTGTGGCCACCGTCAGTTTCTTCTGGGAGGAAAGCCTGACCCAGCACGTGGCTGGACTCCTTTTCCTCATGACAGGTAGGCTGAATTCCTCAGATGCCTCTCCGGTACAAGTGAGGGCTACTCTGCTTGTGACTATGTACTTAGCTGTCTCTCCAATAAGTTTGTTTTCACGGATGAGAAAGTCAGCCAGAAGGTCAATTGGTATGGATGGGTAATGCAGAATTAGGTGCAGGCAGGAATGAAGGTGAGTAGACAGGCAGGCAGGAACATTCTATTTATTTTCATGTAGTTATTTAGTTATTCATCTTGGTTGTTCCCTATGGCCTGGCACATGAACCCAGATCCTTGGGATGTATGTGAACTGCACCCAACCAGATTATACTGCAACATACAGAATTTAAAGCAAACAATAGTGTGAAAAATGCAGCCCAAGTTTTCCCATGTGGCCCCTCAGACTGTTGACCTCAAACAAAAGCAACCAGTTCTTCCAATAATACACGAGGTTTATTTGGAAACAAAACAACAGAAGAAAGGGCAGATTTGGACAGTGCTTCCATGGCAAGACTCACCTGTACTTCCCTGAATCCAAGGCTAACAAACCCCTATGTCACCTCCAGAGAACCCTCCACTTTGTTCCCTGGAGGAGGAAACAACATCATTTCTCATGGGAGAGGCAGACATGTTGGGTCCTGTAGTTTACTGATTTACATGTGTGAGTACTCTTTCTAGCCTCCCCACCTATTTAAATAGGATTCTAAATATTAATGTTCCCAGAAGGTTAGATGGAGATGTCCTGGGTTTAATCTCCATGAGCCAGCTCTGTGTTTTCTGCTTCATTCTTCCATACAACACCCTTGAGGAGAAAAAGGTGACAAATCAGCACAACCCACACCCAGGGCCAAAAGTCAACTCGAAACACATCTCTCAGTGACTGTCATTTGTGCACATAGAAGTCATTTATTTCACTCCACGAATATTTTTTGCAGGCCGACTGTGTATCAGGCACCTCTTTAGGCACTGGATACACAGTGAACAAGGCAGACACAATTCAGGGTAGGAACATTGAACCCCCCCTCACCACCCTTCCGAACCCCGTTCCCTGCACCAGCTGATGCTCCAGTTGGTATTGGTTCAGTTCTAAAACTTGTGGTAGGTGTAGACAAAATCCTTCTCAGCTTTGTTGTGGGAAGACACTAAGTTGTGATCATTATAGAAGCTGTGAGGAAAATAAGCAGGATGGAAAAATGGAAGACCTTTCTGAGCCCGTGGTTTCTGAGTTAAATAGTGAGAAGTCAATGGTTGGGAGCGTGTGGGGCTGAGGAAGCCGCAGTGTGGAGCCTCAAGGCAGGGACTGGTATTTTGAGCCGCAAAGACCAATGTGACTTGAGGGCAGGGAAAGATAAAATAGATAGCATCACATGAGGTGAGAGAAGCAGGCAGTGGTTTGGATTTTAATCTAAGGGTGATGGAAGGTTTAAGCTGAGGAGTGACTTAATCATTAAAGCAGGAGATTGAAAGAGAGGTCTGTGGAGATAGGACTGTGGGCTTTTTGATGAACAAATGAAGGATATTTTTGTCTAAAAAAGTGTTAGGAATTGAGTTAATGGCTAGCGCTGACTGAAAGTGACTCTGGGAAAGAAATCTTTCATTTGCAAAAGAAAAAAATTCTGTGTAATAGTGAGTAGTGAATGTCAAATTACATTTCACAACATGTACTCAGTCTCAGAACTAATATTACTCTAGAGATGTAGCCATTTTGAATAAGCTTGTCTCCACTGCCCTGGACTTCTGTCCCTCACATGACCAGGATTGGGCTTTCTAGCGAGGCTCACCATATGACCACTCACTCAAGTCCAGTGTTAACTGGGAGCAGCCCGCCCCTGCGACTGACCACTTCCTGTCTGTCTGTCTTTCAGGACCCACAGGTAGGCAGCATTTTGCTTTCTGGGGCGATCAACCAATCAGTCCAAGTAACCCAATTCACAGGCAGGGCCCTTCCCTTTGACTCCCAGCCACCCCTTTCCCACTCTGTGCAGTAGCTCTGTGACAGGCAATGATCTGGAAAGTGTGTCATCCCTGTAATCATTCTGACAGAGCCTTCAGAAGTCACATGGTCCCTGAATAGTTCTGAACAGAAAACCCACCTGGGGATATGCGACAGCCACCAGGGCTATATTACAGGAAGGCTAAAATTGTGGTTCCTGACTTTGTTTTTGGAAGAAGAGAATTTGAACCCTCAAGACCATCCTCTGGCTGCCTGCCCAAGGGCATCATTGAAAACCCAAATGATAAATGAGCAGGTGAGGACCACAGCCTAGAGGATTCCTTTAAGTCTCTGTGGGGAGGTCATGGTCATTGAGAATCTCCCCCATTTCCTTCCCTTCTTTATTAATTAAACCCCCGTTTTCTGACTTCTGTCCTGGAAAGGCCCCATGTCACATCCCTTTGTCAGGAAAAGTCGAGAAACACTTAAAAAGCTCCTGTAGTAGTTTTTAAAGGACATTTAAGAATACGGGTAATGCGTGAATAATTTAGGACGCTCCTAGCATGTAAAACAATTGTCAGCATTAAAATAAAGCACATGACCATACAAGCCAGGCTTAGCAAGGGCTCCTTGGGCTGGTTTGGTTTTAACTAAAAGGCAGCAGAGATTGAGCCTGTGATTACTGGAGAGCTGGGAGCCCCTATTTCCTGAGCCAGCCCCACTTTCCCTGCTCAGAGCTTATTCCTGACCCTGGATGGACTGTGACTCCAGGCAGACTGGCTCAGGGATCAGCAGGACTTATTGCCAGAGCCCCTGTACAATTCCTAAACAACAACAGAACAGACGAATAGCCACTCCAATAAAACCCCACACCCACCGAAAATACACTCCAAACTTGTCAGCTTGAAATCTGATGACAGGTCCTGAAGACACAGACACAACATGACATTGTTGTGCTTTCATTTTTATTTTTTTGCTTTTGGTTGCCCATGTTTGGAATAAAGGGGACGTTGACTTATTGATCCCACCACCTGAACAATTAGGTTGCTAAAATAGTTTTCTTACTTAGGACCAAAAAAAATGAAAGAAGAAAAGGAAACATATGTGTGACCACCATCCCATGGGAAGTCTTCGATGATGCATGGAACATGTCACTACATTGTTCCTCTGCTCGGTTTTTAGCAAATTGTAATAGCTTCTTCCATGGAGAGGCTCGGCTGTATTCTCTGCATCTGTTTCCTTGCTGTGGGATTTGGGGAGGTTGATTTTGTTTTTGTCACTATGAATGATGCCTTTACGTTTTCTTTGTAAACACTGAGATAACAGTGTCAACCCATTGCATGAGATAAATTAGCTGTAGGACTTGCCATGTAGTGGCAGCAGATGCGAACAAGCAGGGTTAAAGGCATTGATTTTAATTAAGCAGAAGTGTCTTCAGCTGCCCTAGTCAGCGTCACTCCCACAGATTTTTGATGCTAAACTTAGCCCTTTCTAAGGTGCTGGTATCTTTATTCTCTGCTTGCACTTATTAGCCAAACCTTCAATGAAGAACTTCAGTGATATGACAAGTTTGAGATGTTCAAATGGAAACTGTGAAATATCTGTCTCTCTCTGGCCTGATTGCAGGCAGACGGGTCTTGAGGACCCGCATATGGAATAGCAGTGCTGCTATCAGTTCTCATCTGGGAGCCAGGTTTTCACCCCCTTCCTCTTCCCTGGGATGCTCCAGGGTCCTTTAGCAGAGTCAGAGGCAGGCCTCACATCTCCAAGGGCCCCAACTGCAGTCTTTGATCTCATACCCTCTGAGGTTACAAATGCATGTACACACACGCATGCACACACAAACACACCACATGCACACACACACACACACGCACAACACGGGCACACATAGCAGTCTGAGGGAATAAGAGACTCATCTACCGGCTCTGAGCTGCTTCCCATTACTAGACCACACTGCTTTTATGGCACTAGGAATGAATATGTCATCAGCATTTAAGAGATACATTCCATTAGCTTGCCACCATGATTTAATTGTGCTGATTGCAATTTAAGTTATACATACCTTAAAGGATTCATTTAGTCAATGTAAACCTTTTTTATGTTTCCTTTTTCTTTTTTAAAACTAATTTTAAAGGGAAACTGCATTTTGACATTAACTTGTTTTGAGGTATATATAATAGTATTTTTACATTTATATTTTAGCACAGTAGTTTTACCAATATTCCCCCTCCTTTTTTTTTTTCTCCCTTCATTTACAGTTAATTCCCTTCATCCCATTTCCCCCTCCCCTCCCATCCCCCGTCACTTTGGTACCCCCTGATTTGCCTTTTTGTCTCTACCACTGATTCCATAGTTGTTTGGAGTACTGTTCTCTCTCTCTCCGCCCCCCCACCTCCCCCATACGCGCTTAGTGTTGTTTAATTTATGACGTTCAATTTTTTTCTACCTCTTTACACCTCATATGAGTGCTCTCATACAATGTCTGTCCTCCTCCTGGCTTGTCTCGCTAAGAATAATTCTCTCCAAGTCCATCCATGTTGTTGCGAATGGCAGGATCTCTCTCTTTTTAAAGTCAATTGTTTATGTCTCTGCTGTTAGAATTTGTATTACTGTTTAATGTGCTGGTAGTCTCAAAAATCAGATAAAGTCGGGGCCTCCCTCGGTGGGGGCCTCACTGTCCACTGAATCCATTCCCCATCACAGCTTGTGGCCTGAGCAGCCGCTACAGACGAGGCCGGCCCTCTGGCTAGTGTGAGTGCCATGAAAGCAGATAAAGGGGAGACGACCCCAGCAGACACCAGGAACATTAACACCCCTGTCAGGTTATCTGTTGCTTTGTTTCAATGTGCTCAAAAAGGCTTTGCTGTTAGAAGTATTGAATTATCTAGGTTTCCACTGATTATGATCTAAAACTTGAGTTTTACTGTCTTCTCTGAAATCTTCGGATGAGGTATGTTTTGGCATTAAGGATTTTTAAGTTTTATTTTATAAAGGTAATATGGTACATGCATCCTATATTAGCTAACACCCTCAGCAAGGCCTGACATCAAATTCATTAACATTTCTGTAGCAAAACATGAATATTCACACTAAGTGGGATCAATAAGGACTAAGACTATAAATAATCCTATGTCACATCTGGTCAGGCTTTACCATTACATGAGATGGTAGCAATCTTTCAGAAAAAATTAGGCTTTTTTGAGTTATTGCAGATTGCGGATCTTTTATTTTTATTTTAAGGTTTGCCCAGTCATTTAGTTAAGGCAACTAAGGAATGGGTTTTGGAGCCATCTATGTGAAAAGTAGAATGAGACATTTTTCTGGCATTGCAAAGAAACCAGAATGATGGGCAGCCCATCTTCTGAAGGAGTGGGAAAAAAAAAATCAATGTGTTATGCCTTTGGGTATTGCAGTTACGTTATTTATCAAGCAGGCTAACCAGGGTGAAGCAGCTTCCACTCCTTTCAGCCTTTTAAGCACATCAAAGGATGATGGTCAAACGAGTGGGCCCAGTTACCCTAATTATATCTTTCCACCTGGCCACAGGCACCACAAAGATTTTAGGGAAGGAAATTAGGATGGTAGTCTAGGATAGCAGCCTACATTTTCTTCAGTCTTGAGCTGAAAATATCCCTTCCAGCCTGTAATTCTGTGATATCATGGTATCTTCTAATTAAGAATATTGGCAGAAAACCTTTTAATATTTTATAAGAAAAGTAGCTGCATATAAGGCTTTTGGGAACCAGTAATTATTCGCTCTTTTGAAAATGCTACCAACAATAGCCAGGACTGAGCTTTGCACTCAGGGAGCTTTCCCTTTCCTGGTGCCACCAGCTGGGCTGCAGAGGATCTTACTAACTCCTGATGATCAGGGAAGAAGCACAAGGGAAGGAAAAGTACTTTACAAATTGACCACACACACACATTCTCACACACACACTCACACACACACACACACACAGTCTATGGGCTGAGATGTGTCCTGATTGGTTAGAGGAGAAGCAAAAGGGAAGGAAAAGTCTAAGAGAAGATTGGAGGAAAAGAGGTCTCTCTCTCCCCATGAATCTTCAGGAAGGACCATTAGACTTTGAACCTTTTGAATGCTGCAGGGTTGTTCTTTAGCTTTTCACACTCCTGTCTCATATCTTGAATTAACTAGATTGCTCTGGACACAAATGCAACATTATCTGAAATAACTAGAGATTAGTCCTACACAGGGTCATTTGGGATGAACTGGTTTTTAGGGGTGGAACCCAATACATGCAGAATGAAATTTTGTGCAGCGTAGTTTGTTGACTCCAGGTGCTCAGCTCAATTGGATTCCATGTGAAACTTTCAGGAAGTGCTCCATATCCTTCCCCTGAGATGCATGCTGGAAAGCAGAATGAAAAGAATACTTGAGCTGACCTCACGGACACCAAACCTATTATGGCTATGACCAACAAGATCTCATTCAACTGAACAACCTCAAAGATAACCAGTACTGGGTCTGGGACATAGTTGATACTTGATAAGTAATTACCAAATAACTCATTAACATTTAAAGCAGTGCAATCTTGATCAGACCTATAAAAGGGATAGAAATATCCTTTATATGTTGATTGCATACACACACAAAAGTGTGTGTTGAGATGTGTTCCCCTAAAATTCATAGGTTGAGTCCTAACTACCCACTCCCTTCACCTCCAGACCTCAGAACTGACTACCTTTCAAGATAGGGTCTTTAAAGAGACAATTCAGTTAAAAGGAGGTGATTAGAGACAGCCCTTATCCTGTGAGATGACTGGTGTTCTTACACGAAGAGGAAATTTGAATTCATATGCTCATGGGGAAGACCAAGTTAAGACACAAGTTGAACATGGCCATCTAAAAGCCAAAGAGAGAGCCTGCCAGCCCTGCCAATACCTTGATCTCTTATTTTAAGCCTCCTGATTGTGAGGAAATACATTTCTGTTGTCTCAACCCCCCAGTCTGTGGTGCTTTGTCATGGGAGGCCAGGCAAACGAAGACACATGAGTACTCTAATATGTATATGTGGAACTAAACTAGAAATCCACAGTATCAAGTGACCAGAGACTAGTAAACACAACCAAGATGCGGTCATCATTGTCTTTGAAGTCTTTTTCTTTTTTTTTTTTTTTTTTTTTGATGTCTCGAGTGGATTAGGCCTTTTATTTATTTATTTATTTATTTTTACAAAATCTTGTTGGAAAAGTTGGGAGCAATGCATTGTCCTGTCTCAGTACTTTTCCTTGTAATAATTAGAAACAGTCCTGCTAGTCCCACAAATAACAGCGGTGGCAGCTGTGAATTTGCAAACTCTCTAAGGGATGTGAGGATCTGAAAAGTTCGGAGCTCTCGGATATGCTCATTTATTAATCTTTGTGCTTCTCTCACACAGAACAACTTCAAGAGCATCTTGGAAAGAGAAAAATGTCACCGCAGCCTGCGGGGCACATTTGTGGGCAGGGGAGTGGGCAGACGGGCAAATGTATGGGCTTGTAGTAACCCTCCCTACGCTCTCAGGGGAGTGCGTAGAGGCTGCAGAAATTAAAGCGAGCTTTCATGAAGATTGGATGAGCACCCCATCTCAAAACTAATTTAAGTGGCGCACAGATGCAGATATTATTTCACGATAAAATAAATACAAGTAACTAATACAATTAAGACAAGAGAGCAATCAGGTTTGCAAGGCAAAGTGGATTCAAGGGTGAGATTTGGACCTGCCATGAAGTCCTGGACTTTTGCTCTCAGTGGGCAGGCCACTGATTGAGCTTTAGGGGAGTTTCAGTTCTCTGACAACCTGGTCAGAGGAAGAAATGTTAATAGTGGCATCCTTCACAGTGTCTGTGAGGTGAACACAAACCCAGTGCCTAGGGAAGACACACCTTGTGTCACTGTGGGCAAAGCAAACCCTCCTGGTTAGGTCCTCAGATGAGGTTTCTTAAAATCCTTTTCTATTTGGTGCAAACTGGTGGTGCTTGCTAAAATTCTTTTCACCAAGAGCAATTTATGGAGTTGGCAGGGGAAAGGTGCTAATGAAATCAATGTTGAATATAAACTCAAAGGGAGTATATGCAGAAAAAGAATTCATGACTTTTGATTTTTTATTTAGTTGTCTAATACGGAGCACAAGTTTTACTAGGGAGTTCTGGGCAATGTTCTTGCTCCATGTTTTATTCTGGAATAACAGAATCATAGAAATCGACACTGTAAGGGACTTCAGAAACCAAGTTTCCCATTTTCCCCCACTAGATGAGGAAACTAAGGCTCAGATATTAGGTGTTTCAAAGTCACGCAGTGATTAGTAGTAGGTGTAGGGGCCGGAATACACATTTCCTGCATCCCAGCCCAATGCGTTTGGACAGCAAAAGCTGCTTGAAAGTCTTAAGTTTGAGCTCCAGCTTTCAGAGGATGTTAAAACCATGTGTAAGTCTCATTTCAGGCATTCAACTGCTTGCAGCATTTAAATATAGAATAGAGTTGTTTTTCTCTGCCAGCAGGTCATTATTCTGTTATTTTATTTTACCTATTGATACGTCAGAGATCAATTTCTTTTCTAACCTTCTTGTTCTATTACTAGCATTGTTAGAAGAACCTTGTTAAACCAAGGGACTGTCTTTGTTTTGGTGCCAGTGAAAACATTCATGTGGTTGTAAGAACATTTGCTTTTCATAAGAATTGAAAAAAGCAGAGTATTATTTTTTTTTAGACGGGTCCATTTATTTATGAAAGAATGATTTCCATCATAATCTTTTTTGTAGAATTCACAGTGATAAGTTTGCTGTAATAATCTAGAGCAAGAAGTCAGAAGATTAGATTGTATCCTATTTAGAAAAACAGAATCACTGGAGTTTAAAAACAGAATTAGGCAAAGAGGAGGAAATATCAAGTTACCTTAGATCAAGTGTCTTTTAATTGAAAACACTTCTTTCCTGACTGCACTTCTGGAAAAATATTCAGGCAGTGTGCCCTTACGTGATTTGAGCGGAGGCAAAAATCTAGCACTTTAAAATGGCGTTTAAGTGATCTTGATTTCCTTCTAATGGCTGCCTGATTGACGTTGGTTTTCTGCTAGTTTCTAATCCCTTAAGCTCTATTTTAAAAAAGGGGGTGGACAGGGAGAAGGGTAGGAATCTGTTCCTTTTAACCTTCTCTTTCCAGTTCCTAAATCAGTATCTCTGTTTTCTATGGAAACATATGTCCCCAAGATTACTAATACAAGTTTCCAGCAAATAGATGTGACCTCCATTATGCATTAGGATAAACCAACCCATAAAGAAGAAATGTGCAGGACTCAGATAGAAATGTATCTTCCTTTGTGTCTACTTCTGTCTTTATTTACCCATCTTCAACTCAACAACAGCCTTCTTCTGATCACATGCTCATTCCAGGGGGCCATCACTGGAGTGCTAAAATTCTTTATTTGGGACTATTGAAGCAATTTTTAGTTGATCCTGATTTTAGTGATCTGAAAGGACAATTATGCATACGTGTGTTGGTATAAAAATAAGTAAAATTTGGGTTTGATCATTGCCCTTAAGCCACCTTAAGTTGCCTACATTCTGGGTGGGAAGCTTATGATCTCCTTATTTCAGCTATTTTACATCAATTTCAAATACCTGGCTTTTGTTTTTTATTACTTAAAAGCTTTGATTCATTCATGAAAATCACACAAAATACGATTTGTTGAAGTTATAGTATGTGCCAGGTTCTGTGCTTAGAAAATGATTTAACACTTGTAATATTATATAGAGACAACATAATAAATACCGATGATAATGGTAATCGAAAAGAAAGCAGCCATTGATGATTGCAATTGTCTTAAAACGTGTCCAGTTATAGAACAACGGGAGATCAAAACTATTTGTATTAGGTTTGAGTGATTCTAAATGACTGATCTCGGGTCACAACACCTGGTGCATGACTTTCTTACTTATTTATTTAATGATTTTTTTTTTTTCTAGCTCCAAGTCTCGAACCCTGGGTCCTTGACATTCATAACCATTGCCTTAGTCGTCTGAGCTACAGGGGAACTACAAATGATTATTTTCCTTTCAAAATAAATGGAATTTTTAATAAGTGTTTTTTAAGAACAAATTCACATAGACATTCAAACAAGTTAATGTGAGTCATCAGAATATTTCCTGGTCTGTCTTTTTCATCCTGTATCTCTAATACCTAGTACATGGTTTGGCATGAAAAGGTTTTGCCAATGTTTGTTGAATAAAGTAATTCAAGTGAAATAATTATAGATCCTTTATTAATCTGAAGTGATAGTCTCCTCGGTTGATCTGATTTTCACAATGGCTTGTCTGACATTTACCTTGTAACAGGTAAAACTGTAGCCAACCATTCTGTTCTCTTCGCATTATTTATAGGGATATTTTGCACCATTTCCCTCTGCACTTACGCCGCCAGCATCTCCTACGACTTGAACCGGCTCCCAAAGCTAATTTATAGCCTGCCTGATGATGTGGAACATGGCTACAGCTGGTCCATCTTTTGCGCCTGGTGCAGTTTAGGCTTTATTGTGACAGCTGGAGGTCTCTGCATTGCTTATCCATTTATTAGCCGGACCAAGATTGCACATCTAAAGTCTGGCAGGGACTCCACCGTATGACTGTCCACATTCATGTTTGCGGCTCGGTGGCCGGTCTACGATGCGGATGACTCCTGAGGGAAACCGAATGCAGGTCGTGTCAGGATCCCAAGCACAAAACAGTCTTTTACATTCCAACCTGTTGCCTGCCAGCCCTTTCTGGATGAGTGATAGAAACTCATGCAAAACCTCCATACCTTTCTAAGGACAAGACTACTGTGGATTCAAGTGCTTTAATGACTATTTATGCTTTGACTGTGAGAAATAGGGAGCAGTGCCATGGACATTTCTAGGTTTAGAAAAAGAGGACATTGCTATGAAAAAAAAATTTGTATGATTGCCATTTATTTCAGAAAGTTTGTATATAACAATTACCTGAGAGTCATTTCTATTTGCAAAAAGGTTCCTAACAAAGTGTATAATTTTCTTGTCATTGTACCATGCTTGTTAAATTTTAATGCAGCATCTTTAGAACTTGTCCTAATGGTGTCTTTGTTGTGTCAGCACCAAATATTTGTGCATTATTTGTGGATGTTCCTTGTCACTGGGAGATTCTTCTTCTGTTGCCTTATTTATTTATTTTTAATTGAAGTCTCTTCTCTGTCTTTGTACTGGAATCAGAATCATAAGGAAAACAGATTAACCATGTAAGAGCCAAGCCGTAACACTATGCAGTACTGTTTGACGTCCTATTTGTTGTTCAACCTCTGTCTCTTCATGTTAACTGGATTTCTGCATTAAATGACTGCCCCCTTGTTAATCTGGGTGTGTTTTTCTGTCTTTTAATTTTGGCAGTGCATCTTCTTAGCCAAATAGACAGAGGGAGAGCGCTTGTTTTAATAAGACTTATTGGATCTTCCTAATTGCTTCATTTCCATTAGACTTCTGAATATTATTTCTCCTTTGTAGCAACCACACACCTGCTATTGACAAAAGATGTTATTTTCAAACTTTTAAAATCTTAGCATAGCATTTAACATTTTCTTAACCCCCACACCTACCCAAGAAACTCTTATTTCTCTGCCATCTTTCCCCAGAATATAGCCAGTGATAAGGAGACATGGTTTCTGGCCTTGCCTAGGATTTTTAAACCCATGAGTTTCAAGCTTGGCTGAACATTAAAATCGCCCGATGAATTCCTCAACTACACCAAAACTTCCCCCCTCCCTCTCCCCGCCGCCAGACCAGTGTCTGCAGCCAGCTCTGCGCTTGAGCAGTTTTAAAAAGCCTCCGAGATCATGCTGATGTGCAACTGGAATGAGGAGCCCCTGTTCCAGACCAGAGATGCATTTATTTTCTTAATAGCTAGCATTTATTTAGTACCTACTGTGTCTCAGCAGCTGGACTATGTTTTTTCCAAAGTAGGTGCAATTGCTCCATTTGACTGAAAATGAAAAGGCAGCTGAGGTGCAGATCCAGAATGCTGGCTTCATTTTCTCTCCTTCTCCTGTTAACATCCCTCCATTATTTTCCTTATTGTTCAATGGAGGGGTGGGCACTAGCTAACTTCCCAGCTTTTCCTTTTAACTCCAACATTATTCTCTATTCTGTGAGGTAAAAATGCCCAATCCCGGGAAGGAAGCCATATCCAAAAGTAAGATTCCCTTTCAGATTCTATTTCATAAAAAAGTACTTATTTTTACTTTGTTATAAAAATGGGTTTGGTATTTGTAAAAGGATAGCAATACTTTCCCCCACCCCTAAAGAAAATCTGAATTTCAAGCAACCATATTATCATATTATCACAGACACTGGGAGTTAGGTTGCCCGTGGGTTTATTCCGTGGCACTCTCTCAGGCCTGTTTAATAAACCCATCCCTCAGAGTCATGCAGAAAGGGACAATTATTTTCATTTATTACTTATGTGAGAAATTCTCAAAAAGCAGGAGAGCTGTTTCTTTGAAGTCTTCTTTAAAGTTCCCCATAGAAGATGTCAAGACTCTTGAACATTTGTATTCCACACACCAAAGCAGTGTCTGAGTGAGTGACTTTTGAAGTTTCCGAGATGCTTCCTAGGGGTTTGAGGTGAGAATGGAAGAGAGCCTCTGACTGACAGAAGGTTGAAGGGTTCACGTACCAGGAAGATTTGCCCAGAAGCCGGGGGAGTTCAGTTAAGATTCAAATGTGCTGCCAAGAACCAACCGCCCTGATTTCCAGCCCACGTGAGCTCACAGCAAGGGGCGACGTGCCCATGCTTCTTGCTTTCTGTTTACTGTGAACAATGCTGCCAAAGTCAGTATTTGGCACCCATGGTTCTGGGGCTTCTCTTAGGGGTGTTTTCTTAATTGGTGTGTGAATGAAGAATGATGAAAGTGGCCACACAGTGCTGCGAGAGGCAGAATAATTTGTGACAGTTACTTCTCATTGTCTCACTTCGAGCTGCTTACCTGCAGCCAGTCTGTACTGCGTTGCCTCGGGGATCTGTTCAGGGCCAAACGCAGAGGTGGCTGAGCTCATTGAAGAAGGATGCAGTGGGTCCAGCAGGGAGGACAGGCCAGCACAGTGACTTCGAGAGCTAGACGTGTTCAAGGGCATCCCAGAAGTTGGAAGGAGACTCAAGGGATGGAGACCGCGTAACTAGCTGGGTGCACACTCCTCAGCGGTCAGGACCTCAGAGAGGCTGGTTGAGTGTGGGTGGTCAGAGATCCTGGGACCCTTGGCTATTATATCCGACTGTAGTGTCAGAGCAGCAGATCCAATGACCTTGGAGGGAGTGACTAAGACTTGGAACAGTGAGTTTCTTGGTGGTGACCAGTCTGCCCCTTGGAAAGCCCAGGGTCATTGACATAGTAGTGTATGTGTGTCCTAGTAACGACTGAAAGCCTATTCCCCCAAGTCCTCCCAGCTAGGGTTTTGAGTAGAAAGTAGATTTATCGAAGATCTGGGATTGTAGGTTAAGAATCATGCCCATCTGCCACATATAGACAACATTTACCCGCCCAGAGAGGCTTTTATCCAGAACCTTGACTTGGTTTATTTGCAATGTTAGAATTGCCATTGCTGCTCAAGGGAAAAACACTACCCACCTCCGTCTTTGGAGCACCATAGACTTTTGACATTCCAGAGTCCAGGAGTAGAAGACTTCCAAAGAATGCAATGACCTCATGAAAGTCGTATCTTTCAACAAATTTACTGAAAGTCTACTATGTGTCAAACAGTATTCTAGGAACTTGGAAAATATCAATGAAACAAAACAGACAGATGTTCTTGCCCTTGTGAAGTGTCTTTTAGTAAAATGCAGTAACATGCAAGTAAAACATTGAAGTCACTCTTTCAAGCTCTAAATGATGTCTTAAGTCCAGGGTTAAAGTCGTTTATTAAAGTTATTACAATAAGTTTCTTTTGAATATACTTTTCATTGACTTGCATGTCATATTCTTATTATTCAAATTCATCCTTAGCAATATAAAAAGTACATTTTTAACTTTTTTTTGGGGGGGGTGGGAGTTGCCACTTGATGATTTCTCATTTGAAATTTAAATCTGTGAATGACAAAGGTATAGTGCACAGGAAAGCTACAGATACCTGAGCTAAGGAACCTGGGTTCCTGGGTTCTCAAGGTTACCTGAGCTGAGAATGAAGAGGAACTTGGGATCCTGGGGACAACTCCAGAGGTCACAGGGTCAAGATAAATTATCCAATGTAGGCCAGTGTACATGAGAGGCTAATGCCTGAGCACTGCCTCCAGGTCTTCGCTCAAACTGCCTTCTCTGCAGGGGATGTACGCTCCTCCACTGTGGGTCACCTTGACTTTTCCTTGTGTCTCAGCTTTGACAAAACTGGAAACCTTTAACAAAGACTCTTGAACATGCTGCATGGCTTTAATTCCTTTTCAGGACAGTTCTACTCTGCATACTAGTCACCTGCTCATTCTTACCTGGATCATAGACTCTTGCAAGATAGAAACTGTGTCTTGTTCGTGTTTTATTTCCAGTGCTTCCTTCACCCAGTGTCTGGTACACCATTGTGTCCTTATCTTTGTGGGATAAATACATGATTTCAGAATCACAAAAAATAAACTCATCTTCCCTGGACAGAACTGACTCCCTGAGCACTAATTTTAGGGAGCCCATAAAAACATACAGTAGTATAATGAGGCTAAATGGAATGAGAATATAGCTTGGCAAGCACGTAAGCCTCATTAGAACAATTAAAGGGACTATTAACCCAAACGAACCCAGACATAACTTGAAATGTGTTATGAACTAAGTACTATGGAACATTTATTTGATGGTTCAAACATTATTAAGTTAGTAACCTCAATATGGTGCTACACCTCAATTTAAAGCTGTCCCATTTATGTGTGGATATGTTTTAAATCTCTAATTGAAATTCTGAAAGGAATGCTTCAAAAATACTTCCTCTGAATGCAAATAGCTATACTGACTAAGAACCGTTTTAAGTTGCATTACTTTCATTTCTCCAGGGCCCTCTCCTTTGACCAGGAGAGAAGTTTCTCCTTGCTGAAGGACAACCACAAATGCTTGAAGATGTTTTGTGCAGCCCATTACATACCAGGAATATGGCGAGTCAATATAGTTCCTCTCAATAGAACAGTCTTCAAAGCAAAATTTCTAATTGTTCTAAAAGCTGTTAGAAAATGTCTCCTTGTTGCTTCTAGAAGAGGAAAACAAATTGGTTGGCTATAAAAGAAGATATTTTTCTATCTTTATTGCCTACTTTTTCTCCCCTTCAGCATGTATATAAATACTGTCTGCCATGTGTGAGGCCTTGGGCTGCCCCTGGATCTTGCTCAGGTCCCTAAGTAAATGTTTTCAGCAGGAACTGAGTAAAGACTGGGCCTAGAGTGGCCACAGCAAGGGGGCGGTGAGTTTGCTGAGAGAGCAGAGGCTTGCTGGCCACCATGAGAAGGCTGGGCTTCATTCTGACAATGGAAAGGCAAAAAACAAAGCAAAACATTTAAAGGACAATAATGTCATCAGATTTCCACCTTAAGAACATCAGTTACTGGATTGAGAATGAACTGGAAGAGGCTAAGACTTTAGGTGGAGATGCCCAGTGAGGAGAGTTGCATGGGACCCAGGAGATACAGTGATGGCCTGGACCAAGAGAGCAGTGATGAAGATTAAATAAGTGTGGAGATGGTTTAGAGTGGAATTAACAAGATGTGTTGAAAAATTGGGTGGAAGGGGCATTAGGGAGAAGGAAGGGATATTATCAAGGATGACAACTAAGTAATTTTTAGTTTGGTTATCTACTGAAGAAAGTATGGCTTTTATATCAAAGGGATAACATAATTTGAAAAAAAGGTGAAGAAAGTACTAAGTTTTATGGTCAGTTCAGTGTCCATAACATTTATCCTTCAATGAGTGGAACCCATGATTGAAAACTACAGCTGATAATACGGTCCACCAACTCCAATTCTCCTTCTCTTTAACGGATCCTCTGGCCACCCTAGTCCTTTGTGATTTCTAGATGTTCTCCAGAAGCTGCTATGCCAAGATTGGCAAGTAGGATTCAATTTGACTGTGCACTTGATCAATTGGTGGTGACTGGGAAGATTTCCGATCAGGGACAAGGGGAGTCAACATGGTGATGATGAGTGAATGGGAAAGGCAGATGCTATGCACTGGCTTCCCCTGGCTTAGACCACATCTGACAGACTGCTGGCTCTGCCATATCTCAGGGCTAGCATTCTGCTAGTCACAAAATGCACAGACCACTGCCCCATGATCTGCTAATTTTGGGTAATCAAGACTGATGATTTATCACCTTGAGCATGGGTGGTGAGGTTAACAAATTGTACCTTCAGGTTCTGTAGGAAATATTCTAAATCTACACAGGATCTTAGAGGTAAATGCCCTCAATGGCTGCACAACTGTGGAGTAACATCAGCTGGGAATTCTGGAAAGTTTTGCTAAAGCAGTGCTTCTGGAGTCTGCACTAGATGCTGACAGGAAAGGCCTGGGACTCCACTGACTACACCCCCAGAATAGATGTCCCTCACGAGCACAGATTTCAAGCTCAAGACAATGAGTTCTTGAATCACAAAATATTTCTTATTTTTATCCTCGTGGCTTTGCCTGTCAGTCAAGTTGACTGTGATGAGCACATAAATATTTGCTTTAGAAACATAGCCATGCTTGAACTGAACTTCATTCAACTGTGGGTTTCAAATTCATTCCCCACATGTGAAACACATCACATCTCATCACATCGGTTAAAGCTATTAAGCATAAGAATGCAAAAGGAACCAACGAACCCGAAGAGATTATTGAGGTTTTTCTCATGTCTCCCTAAGCCCTAGTTTTCCATTTGTTCACTCTGGACTTCACTGAGTACTCAAAAAACACCTCTCTTTTAAAGCACTTGATTCTGAGAAGATGGTGCTGGAACTCCAGTCCTGTCAATTTCTAGGTCTCCTTTATTCTTGCAAATGTTGCATAAATAGGAAGTGGGCATGAAAGTTCTGACTCTCACCATTATCTCCAGTTCTGTCTCTTGTCTTTGATGACGTATCAAGGGGAAGGACTCAGTCTTTCCTCAGTGATCATTCCAGGCCACGTTCTTGATAATCTTCTTATCATTACACCTTCTTTACAAATGGAGAAATGAAGGTTCAGACAGATGGAGGTTAAATGAACTTCCTTAAGGTTTAAGAGGCAGAGCCAAGATGTGGATTCGGGACTGCTCACTCCAGAGTCATTACTCTCTGCATGTTCCCAAACAGTATCCACATCGCCACATCCAACACCCTGCACAAACATCAAGAGTGCATTTTAACCCTATTTTAACCCTAAATTTTATTCATCTAGATAGATTCATATCACCCTATGTTTTTATGGTGTCCCTTGAAAGTTTCTGTTCCGCAGTTTTTAATCAGGCTGCTACATTCCTAAACCAGAGCACAGACCACTCTTTGTAATTCTGTAAAGAATGACAGACCTATTTTTATAAACACAGAAACTCTTCTTAAATGATTGACCTTCAGGAGACCCTGTCCTCTGCAGTAGCCTAAAGGTATGACAGCAATTTTAATTAACTTCTTGGCATTCCTCCCACAGAACATTCTGAGAAATTCCCATGTCACCAGTGCTGTTCAAAGATTAATATTAAGTGGGTAGGTCCTCCTTACTTTGTCCGGTGAAAGCATTCTTGATGGTTTTTTAAAAAAATTATTAAATGAAGCAATTATTAAAAAAAGATGATAGAGTCTTGTGGTTAAAGATAAAATAGGAACACAGACTCATGAATTTTAATCCTTGTTTTGTGACTATCTTGATGAATCAGGCATCTCTTCTGAACCTTTGGAGACAGTCACGAGATGATGCGCTTTTCAGGGATGCTGGCACCAGGACACATTTAAGCAGCCCACGAAATACTCTGAACCCCGCTGTAAACTTTTCTTTGGTTTCTCCAAGTTGAATGTGAACTGATTTTAAAAACATAGCATGTAAATGACACAAGCAATGAAGAAAACCATCTGATAATAAGTCCATACAAGGACATCTTCCAAGATTTTTATTACACATCAAGGAGAGTATTTTTTATTTTCTCTTCAAAAGGTTGGCCGCTGTGTAGTGTGTCTTCAAAACAAAGGAAAATGAAACCTCAAGAAACCCTGGGAGGTAAACGGAGGCTCTGAGGATCAGCCCTGTTAGCAATAGAGGAAACAGACGCTGACTATTGACCCCAGATCTCTCAGCCAGTCCCTGGCCAGGTGTCTAACCCCCACCCGCTGCAAATGTGCTACTAGGCTTTGAGGTCGACATATCTGAGTTAAGCATCTGTATTCCTGCACACATGTTTATGGAGCACCAGCCTCTGTTTATAGGCCTCTGCTGTGTCTGCAGTAAATAGCTCTCATGCCAACATGTTTCTCAAGTAAAATGGAATCGGGAATTGAAACTAAACCAACTGTGAAAGGTAATCTGGGGGAGATAACACCAGTGATTAATGTGGTATTGATTCAAAGGATGAACCAGTTCTTAAACAAAGAATTTTCCAAATAAAGTAACAGTTTAAAGAGTGTTCACAGGAGCAAAGAATGATTTTCAAGAGAATTGAAGAGAAGGCGAGGCGAGAATGCAGGTGAGCCGGGGTGGGGCACAGAGCCAGGTGGAGTGAGCCACGGGATGCCTCCTCTCACAACCTTATATTAAAAAAAAAACGGAAATACACCAGTTACTGTGGGGAGCCCGATGAGTGAATGCAATAGATTAAAATGAAATTTTGAACAATTATTTTTAAAGCAATCAGTCTGTGGGTCTGTGATACGCCTACATAATCAAGAAGGGTGTCACAGAAAATGTCAAGCAGGATTGAGCTGCTAAATCTGTGCTGTATGATTCCATACGTTGCGATCCCACAAAGGAAAAAGAGGGAGGAAAAAACCTTCCTTCAGGGACTGACGGCTGAACATTTCTTCTTTTATCCTTTGTGACACTGGAATGCACAGATTTGATCAAAGTGCTGGGGAACTGTGTCTAGCATCCTGGACCTTTCTGGCTCTGTTCAGTTGGTTGGTCATTCCTTTATCAGATCTATATTGCAAGCCTAGAATGTGCCAGAGAATAACTTCAGTGCAGGGGTAATCTATGAACAAATCAACAAAGTCACTGCTCTCAGGACTCGCCATTTTAATAGCAGAGAGATAGACAATAAACAAACATGGCATTTGTATGAAGAGAAATGGAGACAGCTAGGAGAATAGCATGAGGTAGTGGCTTGTTTAGAAGGGAGACCAGGGGTGGGGACATTTGAACAGTGTGAGCAATGCAGGTATGTGGGGAAATGTCCAGGGAGAGGGGACAACAAGTATAAATGCCTAAGATGGGACTGGGCTTTGCATACTCCAGGGTCGGCAGGAGGTGCAGAATGAAAAGGAGGGTGTTAGAGATGAAGTCAGAGGGAGCTGGGGGTCAGGTGCCAGATGAAATCTTTGGGTTTGATTCTGAGGGAAATGGAAAATTATTGAAGGCTTTTAAATATCATAGTGATATCATTTGATTTACATAAAAAACAAACATCCTCTGGCTGAGATAATTAATTTTCTTTGGCTCCTATGTTAATACTAGAGGCTAGTACTGGGCATTTGGAGCCCCTTCACAGAATCCATGGTTAATATGCCCACTCTTCCAGGGTGAACTCAATCTCAAAGAGTATAGACTCATCAGAGGCAGGAGTCACAAGAGGGAAGCTAGGAGAAGGACCACTAAAATGGTAGAAATAATGTGTCAGGGGAGGGGATCTAGGGATTTGAGAAGGCAGTTATTCACTGAAGAAACCTGGTGAAAGCTGACACTTTAGGTCATCATGCAGTGGATGGAAAAATTATACCTCAAATCCTTTGATTCTCTTGAACATGATGCATTTAATAAAACACAAAGCTGAGTTCTTTATGTACTTAGGCATATTTAGGGTTGTTTCTTTTCATTTCCAACAGATCCAATACTTTTCACTCTCAAATATTTTCATGGACTCTGTTCCTCCTTCTCTGTCATTTTTTTTTTTTTTTTCCAAGTGGCTACCTCCATTCTAGAGGTCAAGGACAATCTGTTCTCTCAGAAACTTGGATTTTAGAAACCTCCCACTCAGCCCATTTCTCTTTCTGGAGAGAGAGGTCACAGCAGCATTTCAGGCAAGGCAAGATATTCCCCAGGAGCTGCCATAGAGCCACAGGCACAGCAGGCATTCAGGAAATGCTGCAGAGCTGAAGAGAGGAGCCAATGGAGGAGTGAAAGAACAAGAGAACTGAACAAAGGCTATAGAAAAATATAGTGCATGGACAAATACTCACTTGAGATTTCTGAATTACTAGATTTCTCAATGGAGACCTGGCATCTCACATAATTTCAGTCCAAAGGCTTTCTGCATATCCTGAACAGTCATATTTGCCCCCACCTAAGTGAGTGGTTCCTCTTGAAAATAACTATATTTTGAATTCCTGATACGACTTAGCTCTCTAGGTTATGTGGGAAGTAGGTGTCTCCCCTGACAGATGTCTGTCTCTTGTATGATTTTCTGAGTGTTCCTCTGATTTTCTGTTCCCAGATCCACAGGCACTTACTTGCTCCCCTCTAACAGGAACCAGTTCAATGCAGTTTGAAAAATATTAATTGTTCTGGTGTGCCACACTGTGCCAGAGGAAAAAAAATACAATCAAATACTCCAACTAGAAGATACCCTCAAATTTTGGGAAAGTCTCAGAAAGATTTATTGTTTTGTGCATTTGATATTAAAGACATTTTTGCAGAAATTAGAATCATGATTTAATTCTGCAAAGTACAGAATAACTGCCTCTGATGGTCTCTACCATCATTCAAGTCAATGAAGAAACACATTATTCTATCTTCTATTTTGTCACATCTTGGTTACATATACTAAGATGAGACCCGCTCCCCGACATCATCTCTGTTTTCTTCTAAAGGTGCTAGCTAGAAGTTTAGGTATAGAATGAAAAAGACTGTATTGTTCAAAATCTTTGGGAGGCCAGAGCATTAAAAGTAATGGTGGGGGCAGGGGGTGGTGACTAAAGACTATAAACTTGGGAACTGGAAAATACAGTAAAGGAAACTCTGGTAAGAAGAAACACCCACCGAGAATGAGCTAGGTGACCCCTGCATGTCAGGGGCATGCTTCAGGTGTGTCCGCCTGGAGTCCCAGCTACAATCAATAGAATCCACTCTTGGTAATTTACAGAAATAAAGTACATTAGAAGGTATATTTGTGCTCAAGAGGGCCAGATAATTAGTCTGTGGCTATACACTAAGGAACACCTTGCAAATCATATGACAAGACTGTTGTCATAATGACCCCCTAAAACCTCTGCTGAGCACTACACTGCACCAGTGGTGTTGACCTTGAATTCTGCCCTCTGTCCCTGCTGACCCCTGAGTTCAGATTCTTCTACTGCTATTCTTCCAGAAGTGGGTGCCATCAAGATGCCTGTTTCCTCACATAGCTCACATCTAAGTCAAATTATTGTATATTAGAATCTGGTCAACATTCTACCTACAATACAGGTTGCAAAATCTGTTTTGGTTTTGCTAGGTAGTGAGTCAGCTATGAGCAGGGAAGCAGCGGGGAAGGGAGCAGAGGTCATCCTCCAATCAAAAGACAGCAGAACATGAGCGACACCAATCTGAAGTCCTCCAATCAGTTTAAAAGGGGAACCAATAAGGGACTAATCAAAACCCTTCTCCCACCTCGGATGCCCCTGGGTGGGGATAAAGGCTGACATACTTCTCAAAAACCTCAGCCTAAAGTTCCTCCTAAAGTTCCCCTTTTGGAATATGGCCTACCCTTATTCTAGCTCTTAAATGGTGTACTATCTTCGGGAAATCTCACTTGCTTTTGCTTACTGCTGGCTGCGCTAACTTTATTCCTGGATGGGTGGGTCTGATCAAATCTTTTGGACTCACAAGAACTCTGAAGTGAGACCCCAAGACCCTTTAACAGTTTCTTCACTGGAGAGTTGGGACTCGAAAGGGGGAAAATTCCCCGATGATTGGAAAAGTATTCAAGAAGTGCTGGGCATTTCCAAAGCATGGTAATCTAACACTTAAATGTATTCTTTAGATGCCCAACATCAATGTACATTCGAATACTATATTTAAACTTCCTCAAACAACCAATGTTCCCATGTAACATAGTGTAATTGTCACTTACACAAATAAAAACATTCTCATTCTCTCTCCTTTGGACAAGGGTAACACATCCACTTCAAGAACATGCTTTCTGGATGATTTCCATTCCTTCTCCAGCTCTAGTTGATATTCTGTAAATTATGGATTCCATTGTCAGGGTGAAACCCTAAAAGTGGAGGACAGTTGAAAGTCACCCCATCCTTGATCAATGGGGAACAGGAACTGATGGATAATTACCTTCTTCTTTTGCCTGTGGGTGGGTAATTCTGGAGGGGGTGTGGGGGTTTTTTCAGAGGGACTGTTGGATCACATCCCAGCTTCTCACAGTGGTCGTTAATTCAACAGCACATCCTTGGATGACCCTTTTCTTCCCAGTTCCTCACTCTCAAAACAAACTGCATGGGGTCCTTGTCTTAGGTCTGGTCTTGGTAGTTTCCCAGGGTGACACTGGGTTCCAGACACACCTCTCCCCATTTTAGCTCCTCCTGTAAGAGCAAACACTCCAGCCTGCATAATTAACCCACTTTGTGCCTTTTTGCCCAATGAAATACCCAAAATGACCAGGTGGCAGTCTTACCTCGAAATGGAAACATCTTGGTTGTTTCTGCTGACAGAAGAAACTTGTTCTGTAAGGAGAAAGTTTGTGAATGACCGTGAGCGCTCACCGTTTATTATACAGTAAACACCTGGGAATCTGGGAATGTACCTTCTCCCACATAGAGGCTGCATTCAAACTCGGATTCCCACAGAATTGATGACGTTCTCCCTGCCTCTCTCCTTCCGTGCAAGGGGAATCATAACACCCTGGGTGCCCAGGAAAGCAAGGCAGATGGCTTTCCAGATGATTCCTATAAACAGCTGGTAGACCAAACCCAGGCTGCCAGTCAATAGGAAGTCTCTATGTTTTCCCACTGAAGAGGCTCCTTTCTCGTGGTTTCCCTGTAAGTGAGGAGAATCATGGCCAGGGGTCATAGAATGGTGGGGATCGTGGCTGTGGCGTGATTATTTGGTGGAATGTAACTGATGTGGCTGTGAGACAATGGGTAGATCCGAGGATGTTGTAAAATATGTTCTGACTTTTGTGCAAGAGGTGATAGTTCCGATGGTTCCCACCTGGCAGAAAAGGCAATGAGACTCTAAATCAGGGGCGAACCGATGCCCCAAATAGAGTAATTAAAGATTAGATACAATAGCAAGCGCCACTCCCACTTTTACTCCTTGGTCCCTTTATTCTGACTATGGGAGAAACAGCACCACCTACTGGTGGCCGGTTCATAGCACACACAGCGTTCTGCGGAGAGGCATCGCTCACCGTTTTAAGGGGTTCTAACTGCAAACGGTGTTCAGCAGGCCCTCCCATCAGAACACAAGGCCCGTTTTAGATGATGGGGTACGTGGTAAGACTAGAAATCCTGTGAGTATAGGTCTGTTGCAAAAGGAACTCTGATGAGAAGCACTGTTGCATGGAAATAATCATAGTGAATAAATCAGTTTGGTAAGTCCATGGAAGGTACAGCTCGTTTGGAGAATCCAAAGCCAGAATAAGTAGATATTCCAGAGAGGATTAGCTATTGCCCTTCTCACAAGGAAAGGGTTCCACTATAATCCTCTCCTGGCTGTGGTGTTATGAGAGTCTCAGGGTTGGTCCCTGGTGCTGAAGGTCACAGCTGTGGCAGCAGTCCTGTCAGCCTGGTCAGGAGAAGTCCTTGAGTCAGTGCATTATTTCTGTTCTGAGATCATGGCCACTTGGTTAATGAGGCCACTGAGTACAGGTGGCTGGGGAAAGAGGAGGACTGATACCCACAGGACACCTGATTCAAGGCAGCCATCTCCCATCTGCACACATAGAGCCTCCTCCACAGTGGGAACTCCTGACCGTTCCAATGACATACAAGTATCTCCCCATCTTGGGGCCTCTTCTGAGATGTCCATTCACATTCTTCTTCCCCACATCTTCTATGATGCTGACCATCCATTCCATTTGGTAGCCACTGTCCAGACATACATGGTAAGCATCTGCCTTGCAGTCCCTCTTTCCTTCCAGGTAAATTGTACAAGGCGGACCACTCCAATTCTACCCCCAGGAGGATTTCCTTACCTTGTGTCCCTCAGTCCAGCAGTAAAGTTGCAGCAGATGCCAGGAAAACTTATCGAGCCATCTGAACACCAGATTTGACCTTTTCGTCCTTGGCAAAGTGCTCGTGGAAAATTTCTCATGGAACCATTGTAGTGAGGGAGGGTTACAGCATGTCAGGCAGGAGGCACATCACTGGAGAAGGCCTGACTGCTTCTGTAGCTCTTGAGGATGGGCAGCGCCCTGGAGCTACGTGCTGATATGCAGATTGCTTCCACCTGATGGGGATGGGGGCTGGGCTCCCTGAACTTTTGTTTAGTGGATCAAATCCCTCCCGGTGTAAGAAGGGCACTTGGTCACCTAATGTCCTGTGATCAAGCTTCTGTAGCAAGCCAAGAGCTGTTTCTACAAGAAGAATGACTGGTCTGAGAGTTTGGCTTTGTTGCAAAAGCTAAAAGGCTGCAGCTGTACCTCCCTGGTGGGAATTGCTGCCGGCTTTACACAGTATTCAAGTCAACCACAGACACTCTGAGCATCATTCGTACTCCTGGGTCATGCAGGCCAAAATGCAGAGCTGCTGGAAGAGAAGCTGGAGGGCCCACTCTTACTCAGGCCTCCAGTAGAAGGAAATGAGTCAGAGCAACAAACCCAAAGGTGACATTGGCTGCCTTCAGATGCCAAAGGAGTCCATCAAGAATCTGCCTCTTTCTTCTGGGTGGTATTAATAGCAGCAGGTCCTATAAAGATACGGTACTGCTTTATGCTTGGCCATTTTGGTAGAAAAAAGGAGCCTAATGCGAGCATACTGGACCCCCAGACCCATGGGTTGAAAAGCTATGGTGGAGATCCTGCAATTGCCAATGGTAAGCATGTGGTCCACCTTTAGACTCAGGAAATGGGAAATTCACACACTATTTTTCACTGAGAAAACTGAAGCCATCAAAAGAGAGTTTCCACAGTCTACCACCACCATTTCCACCCACCTCCCAGCATCTGCTGCCACTTACATTGTATTCTCCAGTCAGGCCATTTCTGTAATGGGTATTAACTCAAATATTATCACTCCGCAGGGTAACAGTATCACCATCATGTGGAAATTCGACTGGTTCATAAGAGAGCTCCCCCCAGTACGTGAATATTTTGTTGCCACCAGGTAAGAACAGCCTAATGCAAAGGAGATCAATGAAAAGAGCTGAATGAACAAACTGCAGAAGAATCTACTGCTTTACTTGATGTCTCGTCAGCACCTGTTCCTCTTCTTGGTTCAGTCTGGCCATAAGTACTCTTTTAAAGGAAATGTACAGGAAGCAGGAAGTCGAGTAGGCAAGAAGGCTGGAAGAGAGAGCAGAAGAAACATTTATTTATTTATTTTATTTCCTTGTTCTCTTGGTTCCCCCCTGCCTTGGGTCTAGAACCTGCATCCTTGGGATGTGTGTGGATGGTGTCTGCTGGCCCTTTCACAGGTTCTGACTTGGAAGTGCTTTTTGTGTGACTTAGCAGCCCTGCCCTTCTACCAAACTCAATCGAGCCGCTTTGCCCTTTACTTGGAAAGGTGAAATCTTTATTTGCTGATGTGTTTTCATTTATTAGAAGTATAACATTTTAAAAACTCTGTTAATTTGTTTTTATTAGTAAGCCGTTTGCAAAGTTAGATAGGTTTAGAATATGAGCTCCTCCAATCCCTTTTTTTTTTTTTTTTTTCATGAATTCTGTTATTTTTAGTGCATGCATTTGAGAATGAAAAAATTTTCAGGGGCACATTTATCATGTTCTTGCAGAAATGCCTGTATGCTCTCTTCCCACTCGTAACCATGGAGAAATTATTCATGCTCTTATCTAAAGCTAATTCCTCCACGTGCAGACTGCATTTCCATCCCCTTCTTCAAGGACACTGCTCCAGTGTTTACTCTTTTCCCTACCTCATCAGTTTTTTGTCTTTCCTGGAATAGTCTCTGCAACATAAAAACAAAAACAAAAACAAAAAACAAAACAAAACATGCTGCTATGTCTCCCATCTTTAAAAAAACCAAAAATATTATCTCGATTCCACAGCTCCTATCAACCTACTTCCTCCATTCTTTGCTCTCTTTTTAGCAAAACTAATAGAATTGTCTATATGGATTACCTTCAGCTCTTCCTCTATTTTTCTCTGAAGTCCAGTCCTGTCTGGTTTTGTGCCTTCCCCATCCCACCAAACTCCCATTGTCAAGGTCACTAATGGCCTCATTGCTAAATCCAGTGGTCAGTTTCTGTTTACCTCATGTGGCCAGTTAGCAGCTTTTAGGAGAGCTGATGGCTCCCTCCTCCATGCCCTTGGTTCACTTGCCTTTGAGGAAACCACTCTTGTCCTTCTGCCTCACTGGCTGGTCTTTCCCAACCTCCCTTGCAAATTCCTTCTCTCTCCCTGGCCTCTCGGTGTTGGAGGAACACAGGGCTCAGCCTTGCCCCTCTTCCTTTCTCTCCTATACTCCATCCTTTGGTGATGCCACCTGGTTTCATGACACCTATATGACGAAAGTCACCAAATTTCTATGTCCAGAGCAGACCTTTCGCTTAAACGTCAAACTCATATCCAACTGCTTACTCAACATCTCTACATGGATGTTTAATATGTATCTCAAAATAACCAAGTCTAAAACTGAACTTCTGGTATCTTCTACCCAACCTGTGCCTCTTGAAACTCCATTGTTTCAGGTGCTTGGCTAAAATTTTGCTGTCATTCCTGTCTCATCATCTATCTCAGCACACATCAAACACATCAGCAATCCTACAGGTTCTGCTTTCAAAATACATCCAGAATCTAGCTGCCTCTTACTGCTTCTAATTCTGGGGCAAGTAGCCATCTTCTCTTGCCTAGATTAGAGCAAAGAACTCCCACTGGTTTCTCTACTTCCACACATCTCACTGCGACAGATTCGAAACAGTCACAGTGAGCCTGTAAAATGTGAGGGGCTACCTGCTCAGACTCTCCTGTGGTCTGAGTAAAGCGCGAAGGCCTTGTGCTAATCTTCCAGGCCTTTATGCTCTAACCACAGGACCACGTGCCGCTTACTCTTCAACCTCTCATTCTGCCCACCTCCCTCTCCCCCAGCCGCATTTACCTCTTTTGTCTCATGGCCTTTGCAACTGGCTGCTTCATCTGCCTGGGACACTTTTCCATGTCCTTTAAATATTTGCTCAAATCTCATATTCTCAATGAGGCTTGATCCATTTTATTTAAAAATGGGCAAACTTTTCTGTGCTCATCCTCCTGTTCTCTCTGATCATTAATACTGACTTCCTTCCTCTCCTCCCTCAATGATCACCTTCCAACCTAGCAAGCAAGTTACTTAGTATGTCTATTGTCTGCTTCACTAGGATGTTTAAGTCCTGAGACAGGGATTGCTGGCTCACTGCTGTGCTCCAAGGACCCAGAGCAGTGCCTGGCTGACAGCAGGTTATAATACTTGTGACAGGCTCCTGTCCCACAGTGCTTACTATGTGGGCGTCTCAGATAAAAACTGCTCATCACCTGTGCCCCACCAGCCTCACTCTGACCAGTGGACCTTGATTCTGGCCCCAATTTATGTGCCACATCCCATTTAGAAAACAAGTGTTCTGCTTTTAAAAGGCAGGATTAACCAAGTAAGACATTTTCCAAACATGGGGAGGCAGTTCAAACAGTCATAAAAGCAGCCAAGAAGCCACTTCACTACATTAGGCTACCGAAAAAAAAATCATATTTTCATCAACTTCCTGTTTCTTCTTCTCAAGGAGTGAGCACAAGGAATACACTGAATTTAAATAAGAGTGAAGTGACAATTTATTAATGCTTTTAGGAATAAAAACAAACTTTATTTTCATCATGTAGGAGAATACTGGTTCAATTCCTGCTGTTATTATCACTGATGTTTTTACATAATATAGAACATGTAAAATGAATTGCAAATAAACATTATTTCATTCCCATGGAGAAGAAAATTATAAGTTTAAGAAGAAAATATCAAGTTTAACATCAAAAGAAGTAATACATAAAAGTTTCTACATTAATAAAAACCCGATAGTTAAAATAATACCAAACTGTGCAATGGTCATGATATATTTTCTGTGAACCTCTCAAAGCTTGTGTTTTGAAGGGGAAGCTTATGCCCAGACACAGAGCGGGCATCGCAGATCTGCTCACATTCTGACAGAACAGAGTGTGAGAGTCCTCCTGCTGAAATATTCATGAATTGTTCTTGGTCCGAGATAGGAGCACTTTGGAGCGCAAAGCAGAAGCGCGTGCTAAGAGCCCATGGGCAGCAGCCACGCCTCCTGTCTTCGGGAGAGTGTGGACTGGGAACTCGACACATCATGGAGATCCTAGAGACAGCCGCCTTCTGCTGCTGTACAGCTGACGTCTAAGGATTCGCCCCTCTCTGGTCCAGAGGGGCGCGTTTTCTTATATTTGTAGATGAACGCATCTGTTTTTCCAAGGCTGACTTTGTAGTGTTCCACTGGCACCAAAGAGCCAAACGGTGGCAGTGTGTCTAAGTGCTCCTGGTGGCTGGCTTTAGATGAGGACGACACTGTCTCTGACAGGCCGGCTTTTTCTTCGGGATTCAAGCACCTTGCACTTGCGGGGTCATAGGCATGGCGGCCCTTGGAATCCAGAGGGATGCTGCTCTCTTCACGACCCCTCAGGCGCCGGTGGTGATCTTCGCTTAGCAGCAGTACAACGGTTCCGCCAATGCGCAGCACTCTGGGGAGAGATGATCACTGGGATGAGCACGTCTTTCTTTTTAGACAACAAACAACCCCACTCTATTGAAAATATTTGGTGTTTTTAATTCGAAATTTAATTTTATCTATTTCAATATATGGATTCTGATAATTAGGTAGTATCTTCCATAATACAGATTCATTATAGCAATTATGGAAGCACTAGTACAAATCTGCTTTAATTAACTATTTTTACTCCACTTGAAAGGGAAGCCTCAAAGTAATTTGTAGTCACATTCTAATAAATGATTTTACAAAGAAAAAGGCAAAGAAAAAAAAATCCTCAAGAATCAGCATATATTAAAGGTGGCAAGCTGAGAGCAGAAAAAAAAGTCACCAGAAAAGAGTGAGGACATGAAAAAAGGGCAAAAAAAGAAGATTAGGAAAAAGGGGAGGCCTGGAAATATCAGCTTGTTTACTCAGTCTGTTGACTCTCTCTAGGACTGACAGGTAAAAGCTCTGAGGACCATCATCTTTGAGTTGCTGAAGACAGTCCTGAGTGGCACAGTGTGGTGAGCAGAGTTTAGAGTCTGGCAGATGCTACCACAGAGGTGGCATGAGGGGCCATGGGACACACTAGGTGGGTTCCAAATGCAAGCACAAGAGTGAGGAAAATCCCAGAGAATGAGAATACTTATACTAGAGTTAAGGACAAGCAGGTGTGTGTAAATGGCACCCCAACTTTTATTGCAGCATTATTTATAATAGCCCAAAACTGGAGATTCCCTCAGTGCTCAACTGAGGTTACCAGTGGGGAGCAGGGTGGGTGGGAGTGAGGGGGTGGGGTCCAGTGGACAGTGGTGAAAGACATTTGGTGATTTGGTGGAGGGCAGGATATGATGTCAAATATTTGAGGAATGGGGAAACTGCACATATGGGTTTATATTATTTTGTACATCAGTTACCTCAATAAATATTAAATTAAAAAAAAAGTAGGTGTAAGCCAGGCCAAATGACAGGTGGGGGCTCTGGAACAAAGGAGGGTGTCCCTGGCAGAGAAAGCAGTAAACTCAGGGGGAGGCACTGAAAGCAGTTTGGTGGGAGGGTGAATCAGATCACAGGGGTGGGAGTCAGAGGGAGGGAGGAAGAGAGCTGCTTCAGTGCGTCAGTGTGGGCTCCAGCAGACAGGTGGAACACAGCCTGGAGGCAGTGACAAAACCAGGGCTGGAGGCAGACTTCAAAATTTCCAGCTGTCAGTGGCGGATGAGTCCTCAGGGTGGCAATACACAGCGAGAAGCAACAAGGCCAAGAAACAGAGACAACATTCAAGGAAGGAGACAGGAGGAAGAATCCATTAAATATATATCCTAACACAAAATCCGGACAGTGGTGACATCGTGAGTTCAAAAGAGTAGTTTCAAGACAGGAACGATCTCCTGTCAAATACTAGAGGATGAACAAGTGGCTCGGATTAGAGGAAGTTGTTGGTGAACCTGGGGCAGGAATTTTGAGAGCAGGAGCTGGTTTGCTGGGATTGAGGGGGATGGAAGCCGAGATATCAGGTATGGACACATATTGCCGGAAGCTCGGTTGCATGGTTAAACAGGTGGCAGCTGGAGGACAGGGCATTAAAGGGAATTTCTTGCAGATCCAGTGAAAATGTCAGGAGCTTAAGTTAGCCTTCCTTCATTGAAACAATCAGCAAATGTAGACAATTATTTTTCCCAACTATATGACATATTCATAGACTTTGTTCGCTCTTCATATCCTGAATGGACAGTTATGACAATCCTGATAGGTCCTGTTTCTATTCTTGTCATTCCTCCTGTTCTCCTTTCCCTCCATGCAGACGACAAACAGAAATGCCTGCTAACTCTCTCTTCCATTACACTGCAAATAAATTCTAAATGCTACAAGATCTGACCATAACCTGCTTTTCTAACTTTACTGTTTGCTGGTTTCCCTTTGCTTACTAAGGTTTAAACACACTGACCTGCCTTCAGTTGCTCAAACTCAACAAGCTCCTTCTTGCCTCTGGGCATTTGACCTTGCTGGTCACTGCATTAACACTCCATTTTGTGCTTCCCTACATTCAGATCCCAGAATTCAGACATCATCTCCCTGGAGAAGGAGACTCTCTGAAGTAGCCACGCCTCTCTCTCAGGCAGTAGCAAAACATCCTATTTTCTTTCATTCATAGTATTAATGATCTGAAATGGTCTTGTTTATTTATTACCAACCCATTTTCCCACGTTGGAAGGCAAGCCACACACGGGAAGGGGCCTGTTCTAAGTCACAGTCATGTCCCCAGCACCTAGAACAGAGGAGAGTGAGAAATGTGCAAGAACTCCAAGTGTCCAGGGAAGGGATGGATGAGCCTGCAAAGAAGGAGCAGATGAACAGGCTGAAGATAAGAATGAGAAGTGGGTAAGTATGATTCTTGGGAAGGTAGGAACTGAGGGGATAAACCCTTCTACGGTGAGAGGGCTGGGGTGAGAACAGGTGTGGCTGTAGGACCACAGAACAGAAACAAGAAGACAGACAGACATCTCTTAATACATGAAAGAAAATGCAATTGAATAAATGAAATATGTACTTTTTACCAGATTATGCAAAAATAAGTACTCTTGAAGATGCAAATTGGAACAATATTTTTAGTACATTAATTTAGAAATAGTGTATTAAAAATAAGTGTGTATAATCTTTGACCTAGCAATTTTACTTACAGGAAACTATTCTAAGATAGAACAGTAGAAATAGAATAATAGAGACAATAATGGTCATGACAGCTAATATTTATTGCTTATAATGTGCTAGGTACTGTTTTGAACACTTTGTATTATATATCATTTAATCCTCAGAATTCTCCTTTCAAGAATGTTCTCTTAGTGTCACCATATTGCAAATGAAGAAAGTGAGGCTCTGTGTTATTTTGTTACTTGGTCATATAATAAGTTTGAAAGACTGTGTAAGGATGTTCAAAGCACTGATGCATATTAAAATTAAAACTGGGAATTATCTATATGTTCTTTCATAGGTACTGGTTACATAAAGGTATATACATATCCCATAATTCTATGGCAATCATTGAAAATTAGAATTACATTATACATATATTAAAAATGACCAGATTCCAGACATATTGTTGAATGAAAAATAAGGTTACACTACAGTAATTTAAGGATGGCCCCATTTATGTAACATTGAAAACCTGTATCTATTTTGTAGATATATATGGAAAGATGTAGAACATTCACTTATTTTTTATTGTAAATTTTTTCAATAATGGAGAAAATAAGCAAGTAAAAATTACCTAAAATCTTGCTACTCAAAGATGGACATTTTTCCATGTTTATATACACATACATTTCTTATTACGAATGCTATTCAGAATTATAAAGCAATATTTCCCAAACTGTATTCCTCTGGACCTGAGTGTAGTATAAAGTGTATCTTGGAAGGAAAAAATAATTCTATGGTTAATAAGATGGGAAAACTGTATCAGACAATATCAAACTTCTGCATCTGAACCTACAAGACTAGTGGTAGATGATACAAGTAATTCTAAATTATATGACCTTGTTCATTAGGCTTTAATCTTCAAAACAAATAGATCTACCATCGTTCTCTGTTTCAAGTACCTTGGTATACTCACTGTTCCTTAAACATGCCCTCTGTTTCACTATCCACACAAGAAATACTTATTAAACATCTGTATATATATAAAACAGTGATTTTTTTTCATCCTTTCTAAATTTTACTGAAATCTTGCTTCTAGAGAATATCTCAAGTCTTTTGGACATGCACCAGCTTCTCCTCCTGAGAAGGAAGCATAGGTGGGTTGATTTCCTAATTTTGCTCATATGTTTTATATGGTTATATTGGAGAGGAAAGTCCAACTATTATACTTCTCTGAATTCCTCATAATTCTCTGTACTCATGAAATGGTTACTGCTGGAATAAATTAAGGGAGCAAGTGCACCCTGGTGGAACAGCGGTTAGATCAAGGTCACCTATCCCTGGGCTCGAGTTGTGTGTGTGTGTGAGAGAACAACCAGCATGAACAATGAAAATGAAATAAAATACAATGCTTCTTTCTCCTTTCTCTTCGTGTGTGTGTGTGAACAACCAGTGTGAACAACTAAAATGAAAATAAAACAGAATGCTTCTTTCTCCTCCCTCTTCCTGCTTGCCTACCTGCTTGCCTTTGATTCTGCCCGCACCTTTCCTTGAAAAACACCAAAAATTAAAGGAGGAAATAATTGAACTGAGAATGCACAGCGTATGCCACCAGAGTGGTCATTTGTCTGACAGTTCTTTCAGAATCAGTTCTGAATTATACACAGGATCAACTATCTCCATTACCCATTATGAAGAGGTTTACTGCCTCACTATAGCTTTTCTTATTTTTACTAACACACTCTCCTTCCCTTCCATTTTCCGTCTACTGCTAAACCACTGTGAGAAAAGCTATGTATACCTCATGTAGTTATGTATCCCCGCCTACTTCCCAAAAGGATTTGGAAAGGTTTTCAGTAACAGGTTAGTTAGAGGTAACAATTACTGGGCATTTCTTTGGTGCTTCGCACTGTTTTAAGCACTTCAAACCCATTGGATCCTTCTCATCAGAACATTGCTATGAGGTAGGTATTATTATTATAGAGGAGGCACAAGATGGTCAAGTAATTGGCCTATGACTGAAGAACTATGAAGTAACAGAATCAAGATTAGGATCCAGGTACTCTGGCCCCAAAGCCTGTACTTGTCTCCCCTGTATTGTGGTGCTTGTCTGTACAAAATCTCTGATCACAAAAAGTCAAAATCCAAACCATAAAGGCTATGGGCAAGGGGCAAGGAAGTCTGTTCTCAGGAGAAGTTCTTATGTCTAAATACACATACTGAACTGATTCTACTCGGGCACTCAAATTATTGGAAACTCTTTTGAGTATCTTCCTGATTCTTAGGTAAATATTTAAATGTATTGTCACAACATGAGGGCAGTTATAACAATCACTGTTTTATTTTCCATTACCAAGTATGAAAGCCAAAACCAGCCGAGAGAAAGTCAGACTGGTATAATTTTACTAGTACTGAAAGGATTCTATTCAAAACAGAATGACCTCTGTATCTCTGCAGAGAAGTCTAAGAATGCAACATCAGATTGTCAACTAGGTTAAGGCATTAGCTCTGGAAAATTTCAGGTTAAATGTTAAGTTGCTGCTCATATTTGTTGGTATTTTACCATGAGTTGGTTTAATAGGACAGTTGGTGAATCACCTTATTGGGGCAAAGGTCACGGTTATTAACCCTGGCTACACAATAGAATCACCTTGGGAACATTTAAGAAATACTAACATTCAGGTTCTACCCCCAGACCAATTAAATCAGAGCTTCAGAGAACAGGGATGGAATAGGCATCAATGTTTTCTAAAAGCTCCTGAAATGATTTAATATGAAGTCAGGGTTGTAAAATCTGCTTGAGGGGACATAATACTATGGAGGGGACAGTCAGGAAGTGTCTGAATAATAATCACTGCTCAGGAAGAGTGAGTCCAGGTAAGGTATAATTACATAACCGCAGGGCAGGAGACACCGCTCAGGGGTAAGACAGTCCAGAAGGAAGCGTGGTCCATCCAGCTCACACGGTGGCGCTGAGATGGCTTAGCTAGGATGACGTCATGTCAAGTCTCAGTTTTCCTTACAGACGGTCAGCTTTCATGCTGAATTTCTTTACCGGAAACACATGGTTCATTTTTTTCAACTGGGGACATTACTGATAGAGAGGCTCTTGAACACTTATGTTGTCCTGCTCTATCAAATGCCTATTTGAGACAATGTCATATAAACGGTCCTCTTACTCATCTCCATTCATTCCTCTGTATATTCCAGGTTCTCACTTTTATCAACTTAAATTATGAGAAAAATAGATATTCGGGCCTCATTGTTTGAACTTTTCAAAGAAAGACTTTTACTAAATTATATTCCCTGAGACTGATGTTAAAAAGCCTAACATGAATAATGCTTTTGTACTTTTCATTTCACAATAGCAAAGGTGCTGTCCATTCTCTGCTCCTGTGAATTCTGTCCTGTGTTTAGTAGCTCTGTGACCCTGAGAAAGTTCATCTTTCTGGGCCCTAGTTTCTCATCTGTAAAGCGTGGGGGGTTAACACACAGAAGTCAGGATTTTTGGGAGGATTAGAGCTAAACATAGAAGTTACCTAGTCCATGACTGAAACACAGGTCATTATTTTAGATATTCACCTTTCAGGCAATAAGGAAACATTAATATTCTTTTCTGAATAAAACGTATTAGTATTGGATGATATGGAATAATTCTTTCAATTATAAACTTCTGATTTGAAACCTTAGGTAATTAAGCTACAAAACTCTGGGAAATTACTACAATACAATCAAACCTTAACTGAAAAGCTGTAATATATTTTATTTAAATGCCCAATAGCTCAAAAATTATGGAAATAAATTCAACAACTTACCTTTCCATTTCTTGTAGAATGCTTTTGATGTCTGTTTCTAATTTGAACTTTTTCCCAAATGGAATGTCAGAAATAATAATATCGACACTTTCTGAAGGCAATGGCAATTCTAAAATACAGAAATCAGAGAATTCTATTATAGTAAGTTCAAATACTTACAAGCTAAATATGAAATAACTGAAGTACACAAAATTATTTTTGCATATTAAATACAAATTAGGGTTGCTAATATTATTTCTAAGGAATTACAAGATCCCGAAAGGCTTTCACAATCATTGAAGACCAATGGTAGCTACTAGAAGTACTTTGAAAATTGGTTTTTCAGGTATGATATGACATAAGCTGAGCAAAATTTTAAATTAACCAGAAAATTCAATTCTCCAAACACATTACGTGAATAGAAAGTTACCAGACCTAAGAAGAAATACATTAACTTGTCTAGAAACACCTTTTACAAAAGTATAATCTACAATTTCACTTCATCTTTATATATAAAATTTTGGGTGCGTCCTGGTGGAGTAGCAGTTTGGGCAGCAATCTTCAGCTGGTGCAGTCCACATACGCCCCAAGGACCTGGGTTTGCAATGCAAGATTGGGGAGAACCACCAAGATGAACAATGAAATAAAATAGATATAATGCTTCTTTATCCTCTCTTCCTGCCTGTCTGCCTCTGCTTGCCCGTCTGCACCTTTCCTTAAAAAAGAAAAACAATTTTACATGTGTAGATTTCTTTGTTTTGAAGGGAGGAGCCATAGCTTTAATTTTATTTTTAAAGGAGACTCAAAAGGTTAAGAACATCTACTTAAGTCCTAAAACTAGAAAAGGGTTACACAGACAACCAACAAAAGGAATATTATTAGACAAATTTAAATATTGTTCTTTGATTATTAAATATACATTTCTTTCTCATCTTTATATTCTGTCCTAGGTATTAGATTACTACAAGTTAATCGACCCAATCTTAACGTCCACATATTCTGGGCATACTTCTCGCTTTCTACTTATTCCACTTCTCACCCATCATCTACATTTATTCGTAAGGCAGATGTCCCAATGATCATTTTGAATAGCATTGAATTCCACAGAAATACAACAAAATATAAATAATCTTTACTATTCTAAATAACAAATTTTTGATGGCAAGAGTTTAAAAAACACAAAAATTTCTGTTATTGGGGAAAGTCTAATGAACATTTAGTAATCTCTCTTACTTCTAATTCTTACCTAAGATGAATAGGGGAAAAAAGACAAATAGGTTGCCAGGAAAAAAGTAACTGGATAACACTCTTTTTTTATTTTTTTTATTTTTTAAAGAGAGGAAGGCAGGTAAGCAGGAAGAAAGAGGAAGCAGAATTATTTAGTTTAATTTCATTTTTTCACTCCAGCCCCAGGTCATGAACCAGGGTCGTTGGGATGTAGCTGTTGGTGTCTCAGTGTCTTAACTGATTAAGCAACCGGGCATACCTAAGTCCATGGATGACACTCTTTTTAAGTTGGGAAGAAATTCTCTTTTTTCCCCCAATGTTTTAACTTTGTGCACTTAATTGCAGTGTTGAGATAGGACGCAACTTTTAAATACCCTTTCTATATTTGTTACACAACTACTGAACTAATGAAAACACAAACAGACAATGCAGGTGATCATGGTTATCAAATATTTTGTACAGGAGGAAACATGCAGTAATTTATTCTTGAGTTGGGGCCCATCTTTTGTATACACACACACACACAGCCAATTTGTTCATATTTAGTAACTTTTACCCCCTTCTGGTTGGTCTATTTTTATTTGCACCTTTATACTCTGTATTATAGAATTTTCTAAACAACTTTAACAATTTTAGAAGTTGAATAAATTCGCAGAAAATATATATTTTTAAGGTTCTAGAACAAAGAAGTATCACCTTCCAATGATGGTATATTCCAATAGAGCATAAAGTAAATTTTTGTTGATGTTTTTGAGAGTGCAGATTCTGGTGTCTGCAGTTTGCTCCTTACTCATTCTGGGACTTTAGGAAATGCTTGTTTTTATTTCCTTATCTGTAAAAGGGAGGAGTCCCTACTTCAGAAGTTAAGAAAGGAGGTCATTTCTGGAAAGTATTTAGAATGCACTCAAAAATGGGGAGCTATGCTTATGGTTACTACTTACAATGTCCTCTCTAATATATAATGGAGATGACAGCCAGGTGGAGACCCCTCAGAGCAGCTCTGCAGAACACAGCATTCCCTCTCACAGTTCCTCGAAGGCCTACACAGGGATCAGGGGCCTCTTTCCTACTGTTTCTCTAGCAATGTTCCCAAAGTGTGCCCCAAACCAGTATTGCTTGGGGACTACAAATACAATTCCTGAACCTCTTCTGAGCCTCCCACCCCCGCCCCCAACTATGTAGTGTTCATTGGATTCAATGGAAGGGCTTGGAAAAACACAGATTGTTGGCCCCACCTCCTCTTTCCGGTGCAAAACTACTAAAATTTTGAGTAGCCAACCCAAAAGATTCAATGTATAGGAAACTCTAAATTATTAAATGCCTTGACCTGTCTGTGAATAAAGAGCTTGCTTGTAACTAAAGAGATAAAATTCTGAAATAGAAACTGTTCAAAACTACCAAGTAAAAATCACCTCTTTTGTATCTCTGCAGGAAGATTCAAGTTCCTGAAACAAATTTTAACATACCGGTTTTGAAGAAAATAATCGCTCTGTACTTCTCCCCCTTCCAGGAGAAAAATGGGTCAAAAACCCCTTAAAACTCAGGTCCTAACATACTTTCTTCTAATAGGTTCTAAGAGACTTCAGATATCTTTGTATGCCTATAGACAATAAGTCAATTTAGGAATTTTATAAAATGGGCACACCCTTCTTCCTATTTTCTTGCCTAGTATATTCCAAAAAAATTTTATTGCCCAGGTTTATAACATTCTGTCCTGTAATATGTAGTTGTTTAAAACTAGTTGTATATTTAAATTGATTCAATTCTCCTTCGCAGGCTTTCCCCTTTCCTAAGCTGATTCATCTTTTAAATGTCTATATTTTATCTTTTCCTCAAAATGACTTAAGAGTGGTGCTCCCTGAAATTCTTAATATTTGAAAATGCCTTTATACTAAAATAAGACCTTGGCTGGGATATTTTTAGGTCACATGTTGCCTCAGCGACCTTATAGTCACACTTCTCCTGGCTATTAATTTTCCTTTTCCATTGGCCAGATTTTGAACTTTATTACATTAGATTGTTCCATTTTTGGACTGGTTTCTGCTGGTGAATTTTCCCTCTATTTTTACTATTCTTTTTCTTATTTCAGTAAGTATAGGGGAAGGCAAATCTTGAGTGAAGTTTCAATCTGTCATCTTAATTTAGGAGCTCGTAATTAGTTTTAAATACCCATGTAGTTTGATAGCTGGATTTGACTTAACATTTATGATTTGAACAGGATCATTTTTGAGAAGATTATAAATAAAATCACATACTTTTTGAAATATTTCTTGTCTAACAAATTGGTTTATAGTGAAGGGGAACATAAAAATAACATCCGTTCACATTGAAGTTTAAAAAAAAAAACCCAACCTTTAAAATGTCTTTTCAACATTAAAACTAACAAAGTGAAATGATTGGTGATCAGTTTCTTATACTGATCAATTTCTTAGATATAGCAGCTTCTAACCCCAACAGTGGTACTTTTTTTCTGAAGAATGTATTATTTTGTTTTAACATGGAGTTCTAATATTTTTCATAAAATTGCCTGCAATATTCTTCAGAGTTTCATTTTTACGGCTAATAAACTTCTCTATAGACTACAATATTTTTATTTAAGAAAACAAAAGGTCCTAAAATAACAGTAGCACCCAGAGCAAATTCTGTTAAATGAAGGATGCTCTCAATTCTTTCTTTCACAGGGAAAGTATACTTCAGCCCTCCAATTCACAGTTCCTCCATTCAGAGTGCCTTTGACAAATATATTCATGACAGAAAATTCAAGTAAGTTTTTTCTATTGTTCATTTGTTTTACCAAATTCAGAAGTTACGAACTCTAAGCCTTTTCAATTTTATTCCACTGACTACTCTAGAATATAAGTATGTATACATATGTATGTATGTGTATATGCATATATTTAATCCAATTAAAATGAAGTCATCAGAAAATTTTCCCATAAGATATCCAAAGCATATTTAACAAAATTTCAGAATTAAATCTTGTACATTATTGAGCTTTATTTAAAAAAAAAACATTTTTTTAAAGGAAAGTGCAGGCAGGAAATGAAGGCGAGTAGACAGGCAGGCAGGTAAAGAAAGGAGGAGGAAGCATCTTTATTTCATTTTTTTATTTAGTTGTTCACACTGGTTGCCCCCCTGAACACGAGACTTGAATCCTGGGATAACTGGCTTGCTCCTTTGAAGGCTACTGATCCAACCACTGCTCCACCAGGGCACAACTCTATTTTCATTATTTTAATTTGTTCATCTCTTTAGCTTTTTTTTTTTTTTTTTTAAGGAATAGATTTAATATCCTTCTGTGGTTAGCTTTGTTTTCAATACTGCCATGCATCAAAAAATTTACAACACTTGTTTTCCTGGCATTCCATTTGTTGAATCCTTTGATGATAGATTTCCAGTAGATTTTGAGAAATATGAAAATACAATTAGGCAACCTGTTTACTAAGAAAAGAAGCTCATAGCACAATTACAGGATACTTTAGCTGACTTAAAAAAGTAATTCTTCACAGACTTTCATATTTATAAAACCCACCTGATGATGGGAATGCAAAGAAAGCATTCACTGTCATGCTGAAGCATTGTTTGCCTTCAACCCTCTATATCACAAACACTTTGCAGTTTAGTTACTCTGGAGATGAAAATTTTTGAGTTTATTATTTTGATAGCTTAAGTTTCTGTTTCAATTATAGACCATCAGAGTTTATTTTAAGGTAATTATGAATTATGTGTGTACTACATCAAATTCCAAATACTTTTCTGCTTCATTGGTTTCTTTATTTAGTATGAATATTAATTTTTACTATGCTGCAGTGGTCCGCCAAAAAACGCATAAATAGACATACTTGCAGAGCTGAGATGAATTTACAGCAACACCCACAGCAGTGAAAGCAGTTTCATATGATAGAAAAAATTCCTATATTCCCCAGAATTGGGGCAACATAAATGCTAAGCCACTACTGAAATTGACTTAGCTGATTTTGTTTTTGAAGCATTTGATATTGCTGATATAAAACTGGCAATACTTAGCTGCTGCTAAAGGTCTTCTGCTAATGAGAGCCAACATATTAACAACTACAACTGCACTTTGTTTACGTACATAAGAAAACTTGGAATTGAAAATGAGCAAAATTAATTTAGAAGAGTAGTCATTTGAAACGAAGAGTCAAGTTTCATCGAGTGATAGTTGAATGCATTTTCTCCAGCTGCATGCGATAAATACTTGGCTTTGGTCTCAGTCTCAGTCTAAAAATAACTAATTTTTAAAGTAAATGCCAGATGGCTCTATAAACAGATTTGTTTCATTTGGTCAGTGATATCAGGCTAAATACCAAATAAACATTTTATTCAAGTTATATGTTCATCATCAGCTTTCTGGAAAATGAAAACTTGGTTCTAACTTTTTCATTAAACAGGCACTTTAAAAAACTTATTGCTGCTGAAAGAGTTTATTACAGAGTAGACGTGTTTACCAAAGAATAAAAAAGATCTATACCACAATAAATGAAGCCGTCATAGCAAACACACTCAACAACCCTCTTCCCCTCTATTTCCTACGCATATTTCACACACTCCTACCTACCCATTCAGTTCCTCCATTTCCTTCTGACCCACAAACGGGCAAGAATATAGTCACAAGTCACTTGGCTAGAACACCAGGCCAGGCCAGCAGGGCTGGGACAGGTATTTGAGGAAAACTCACACTAATACGAAAATGCAACCATCACATTATGGGAAGCTTATAGGTATATTAAAAACACGCAATACTAGAAATGAATGACAAAAAAAAGGCACCACTGTTACCAATAATCTTGTTATAAACTCTTTCACTGAAGTAATTAATATATGATAGGCTACAGAATGGCTAATTGGAAGTAGTGAAAATATCCCTTCTCTTTTTCTCTCACATTCTGCTTATTTTTTTAAACCCCACCCTAGGTCACTAACCTGGGTCTCAAACCAAGGTCTGTGGTCGTTACATGGCCTGCACCTAGTCACCTGAACCACAGGGTATGCCCAACATTCTCTTTATTAACCTGTCCTTAATTTTGTCATTTTTAATTAATCATGTTTCTTTTGCTCTGATCTTTACATATTATAGCTCTCCATCTTATACTAAGAATATAGCTGTATATCTATATCTGTAGATGAAAAAAAAGTCTAAACAATGATTATTTCCTAAGTTAGATTGTGACATTCATTTGGTTCCAAATTTTCATAATTAAAACTTAGGAGTAAGCACATGTAATTTCTGAATATCAAAGAATAATCTCCTTTATACTAATAGAGGGTTATAAAATAAAGTAAATATTACTAAGAAAAGGTAGAAAAAAAAGCCATTAAAGCACACAATGAAGATAATGATTCTGCATAAGCCTAAGTCATGATGGTAATGTTACCAATGTTTTAGAGACTCCCAGGCTTGCAGAGGTCTTTAATTTATGCTGTGTGTTAGGTACTGTGCTCTGTGAGGTTATGCCATCAGTCCGTACTATGGTAGGCTTGTCTTATATTACAGGTAAGGTATAGAGGGTGGGCTCCAGTATTTTGCTGAAGGCTACACAATGAAAAAACGATGTTGGAACCAGCCTCATACTGTCGGACTTTAAAGTCCATGCATGCTTACTTTTTATAGTCAAAAGGTGTGAGATGCTCCCTCCTGTCCATGTTTAACAAGTGGGAAGAGGCCACTTACAAGCGGCAAGTCTAGATCACGCTCCTGAGCAATTTGACTGGGAAGGGAAGCAGACAGGTGAGGCCATAACTGAAAGGGGGTGGTGGGTTTCAAGCAGGGATTTTTTTGAATTGAATCGACCACATGCTTGTATGCTAAAGAAAATGATCAAATGAAAAAGAAACCTGGCAATACAGGAGGGAGAGAATTATCTGATATTCTTTCACTCCCTGAGAAGGAATGGGACACAGTAGACAAGTGAGGTCAGCACCCCACCTAGGGAAAGAAGGCCAAGCAGGTGAGAAGAGAAGTTGTACCAGTTGTGGCATTTCCCGAAACTGTTGTTGAGATGGTATATTATCATTTCATATGTTTTAAAAGTTTCAGGTTTCTAAATTTTACTTTTGTTTAGTAATGAGTTGAAACATTTTTTCACATATTATTTGTACATTTTCTTTTGTGAGTTACCTGAATTCTAAAAAACTTGTGAAACTTAATGACTTAAAATTTCTAACTTGTTCCCCCTGCAGTTTCCTCCAACTCACCAACTGGCAACTTCATCCTCTAGCTACTCAGCCAGAAAGCTGACAGTCATTCCTATTCTTTTTCCCACAGGCCATGTTCAATTCAACAACAAATCCTGTGGCTCCACCTTCAAAAAGTACACATCTGACCTTTCCCTTACATCTCCACAAATACCACTTTGGCTCAAGCCGCCATCATTTCTTACATGGACGACTGCAGTCATGTAATTAGTCTCTGTCATCATCCTTGCCCTGCTATAGTTCTTTTTTTTTGCCTTCTTGAAATAGGAAAGGTTTATTACTTGTAACAAGTGAGGAGACAGCATGATCAAGCACTGTCGCTACAGTTATTAACTTGGCAGAGTGAGCCTGGCAAAAACTCGAACTACTTGACTACTCTGTGTCACAGAAAGTCTTTTTTAAAAATGCCTTTTAATAAAAAAAATTGAGCACTTTTTGCTTGTTTTTAAGTGAAATCTTTTTAAGTGAAAACACCCCAAACAAGAAAAGACAGAAGCGGAGCTGGTGGCATGGCAGAGGGTCCACAGCCTACTCGGCACTTTATTCTTCATGTCTCTAGGGGTGACTGTAAAGGGCAGGGAAACTGCCACTTTGAAGGTACCAAGAAACAGCTTTCATAAAAATATTAGAGTTCTGACTTCAGTCTGATTTCATGCAAGTCATTCTTCAGAGTCTTCTATTTGTGTCTTAGGCAAAAAGTCCTATAAAAATCTTGCCTGAAAAGTTGAAATAACAGTGACTGTTAGCAAATAACTGTTAAGATTTTGATTAGTAATATAATGCCTTCATTAGGGCTTCTTTATTAAGTTCTTACACAGAAGTTATTCTAACATTTTCTTCTTGTTGATATTAATCTCCACCACTTTTCCACTATGATAACATTTTTTTTAAGGAATGGTGCAGACAGGAATGAAGTGAGTAGGCAGGCAGGATGAGAGAGGAGGAAGAAGCATTTCACTTGTTTTTCTTTAGCTGTTCACACTAGTTGTCTCCTGCCCACTGGACTTGAACCTATGCGTATATGGCCTGCTTTCCTTTCTAAACAACTGACCTAACCATACTTCCCCAGGGCACAACTATTTATTTTATTTAGTTGTTCATCTTGGTTGGTCCCCCGGCCCCAGGATGTGAACCTTGGTCCTTCAACTGTATGTGGTTTATACCAGCCAGAGGCGGTAGATTAATCTGCTAGACCACCAGGGCACACCGTGTTAATTGAAAAAAATATTTTGTTTCTCCAGATTCTAGGTTCAATAGTAGGACCTACTAAGTGCTTATCCACACTACTAAGAGAAAATAATTTTCTTAGCTGACAATCAAATGTGCTGATTTTTAAGGGAGACAGGTATACTAAAGGGAAAGAAATAAAGTGAGGCTTTTGCAAAACAGTCTAACTAGCATAGATCCTAGGGAAATGTTTTTATCCGACTCCACAGACTTAATGCCTAGTCTTGTTACTGCTGATTTCCCAGGTGGAACAGGGGTAATAATTCCCTCTACTTTACAGGGCGACCCACTTCCTAGTTTGCTCTGAACTTTCATCGTTTTAGTACTCAAAGTTCCAACTTAGCGCACTGAGATGGTGGTAACCTCACTCCTGAGGGAAGGGGAAGACAATAATTCAGAAAATTTCATACAGTTTATCTGAAAGAAACCCAAAGAGTATCTACTAATACTATATTGTTTCATGCCTACATTCAGTGATCCCTGGTTCTGATCTGAGAAATGACTCAGATATAACAAACATATCTTAATAAGGCATGCTTTTACTTAAATGCCTGGGAAACTGTAAACGTGTTGTTCTCAATGGTGAATTTTTTGAAAAATAAAAATGTTACAATTATAATATTGGAAACAGACTATTAGCCCCACGGATACACTATGGAGTATGAACAATTTAACACTGCTGCAGTGAGTCTTTGTTTTATATTATGATCTGAAACATATTTATGTATGTCATTTTCCCAAATGTTTACATTTTTATTGTCTTACCTATAACAGAGACTTTAAGTAACTCGATTTTGTCCTTAAGGCCGGCAGCTGTCAGGTTGTTACATGCTCCTAGCAGCTGTGAATCGCTGACATCAGCTCCCACATAATATACATCCTATAGGGAAAGTATAAATAAAGCTATATTTTGTGTAATTACAAAAACCAACCTGCATTTTATCAGGTGTATAAAAATGAAATTAAGAGATTTGTTAATTCAGGATAAAACAAATATATATTTAATATTCAACAGAAAAAAAAATGTAGTTTTTGTTAAAATCTGAACCCCTGTTAATATTATTTTATAATTACAGATGCCTAAAGAAGATTATCCTAATTATCTATCATGACTAAATGTTAGAAATAATCATATTTTCCTAAATTTTATCATAGTATGTTAGGAAGTAACAGAGCAATTTAATTAACCCTTCATAATCCATTTTTGCTAAATAGCAAAAAAATATAATTAAATATAATCCCCAAATAGATAATCTACTTTTTGATAACTGGTAAGTGAATATACATACATTTATTAAAGTAAATAAACTGCTTGGCTTACCAAACTTGAGAACTTACTGGCCATTCTTTAGCAGCTTCCAAAAGTATTATTCCAAGTCCACACATTGGATCTAAAACAAATGCACCAGCCTAGAGACAGAAATATAGATTCGGTATTATTAAGTCTATTACAAGCATATTATAAAAAAATTTTAAAACTTGCAGAATCAGTATTTCAAGAGTAAAGATTCCTTTTCACACTTAATTAGGAATTTCAGGTAAGGTCCTAAGGCAAGTGCGTGCTTGGCATGTTTAAAGATGAGGAAAGAGACCAGTGTGGCCAAGGACAGTGAGTGAGAGGGGAAAATGTGGTGATTACATCGGAGATGTAGTGGGATGATTCCCTCAACACAGGCAGGGCTGTGCTGCACATTAGCAACAGTCCCCAAACCAGAGGTTTAAAACATCATGAGTAAGAGTAAGATGAGCATGTTACACGCCCACAGTGAGGGCCTCTGCTCTTCACTCTGAAAGGCAACTGAAGAAGCAGTCACCAGTGGGAGTGCTGCCATTACTGTAGCAGAGGGAGGAAACCACGACTAATATGCCCTGGTTCTAAAGATGCCATCTGGAACTGACATACAACACTTTCCACCAACATGTAACAGGCAAAAGCATGTTATTTATGACACATTTAATTCCAAGATACCAGGAAAGTGTAATTCTACTTGAACCTGGGAAGAGCAAAGGAAATTCGTAGAAAAATGAATTACTCCCTCTTGGGGTGGGGGGGTCCCATCATGTCAGACCTAGGAGGTACTGTAAGGAATAGGGTTCTAGTCTAAAGATTGGGAGATTATTGAAGGGTTTTGAGCAGGAGCAGACATTATGTTTCAAAAGGCTCACTCTGGTTGCTGTTAAGAATGAACTATAGAAGGGAAAGAGAGTTACGAGGGAGTCTAAGAATCTAGGCAAGAGATGATGGTGACTTTCATTAAAAGTGGTATAAGTGAAGGTGATGAGAAGTGACTGGATTCAGGATATATCATAAAGGTGGCGCCAAAAGGATGGATTGAATGTGGAATGCTGAAAGTTTTTGATGTGAACTTAAAAGAATAGCGTTGCCTGTTACTGAGATGGAAAGATTTTGGGGAGAGAAGTGATGAAGGAGACAGAAGTATAGTTCTGGACATATTAATTCTGAGATGCCTCTTAGATCAAGTATTGATGTCAGGTGACTCACTCACAATGTGGTTCTGGAGTTCAGGGGAAAGAGGTTCAGGTTACAGGTATAAATTTGGGAATAGTCAATGTTCATATATAAATGGTATTTAGAGCATCAGGATTGGATGAGTCATTTCAGAAGCAGAGAAGTTAGAAAAGAAGCCTATGGGTGAACCCCAGTGATCTCCTAAGTATAGATGCTCGGTAGATGAAGATTCAGCAATGTACACTGAGAACAGCATGTACTGATGTTTCTGGAACACGGTGGAAAAGCTACTTCAAGAAGAATGATGATGTGTCAGTCATAGTAGTAATAGGCTGAGTAAGATGAGCAGTTCAGTGGCGTGTTGGTGATGAAAGCCTGATAGAAATGGGCACGAGAGACAATGGGAAAAGACACAGACATCAAATATGGACAACTATTTTTAAGAGAATTTTTCTTCAAGTCTATTCTTAATACTTCTATTTCTTAGGTGGAAGATGTCTATATTTATATTAGATGCTTCTTGAACCCACCAAAAATAAAACTGGAAAGAATTCACATTAAATAGTACATGAATAAAGTAATTGGACATTCTTTAGCTTTCAATGAGCATTATTTCCACAGACTTCTCTATAGTATATACATTTGATTCTGTATATTTATTCATACCTATGTTTGCACAATAATGATATCTAAACTCTACATACATATGCAAGCATGATTGCATAATTTATGACTTTTATAAATTCATGTATAAGCAATAGATTCCATTAATTTAAGAATAATCCAACCAAGGCCTCTCAAATGACTATTGTAAAGAAAAAAATGAGTTGGCAGGTAGAGCTGCCCTCTACTAAGAAGCTTTAGCTAAAGTCTCAAAAATTAACTAAATAATGCAAAACATTAAAATAGGCTGCAACCTTTAAAATTTTAAATCAACTCAATACGTGCACGGAACTCTGATCCGTGTGCAAAAAACAGAGCTAATTTTGGAATCTATCTTTTTATCTGATCATTCAAAAGGAACCCTCAACTTATGTTTACCTTTGTAAGAATTTAAAAGAGCATTTGCAAGTTACAAATGACACATGTGGACAATGTGAAATTATAAATTCATTACTTTCTACAATTCGCTAATTCAAAATATTACAGACTATAAAATACTATACACATGATTGTATTTTTACTTTTTGGACGGATAACACTGTATACATTTAAGAGTCTTTCTATAAAGGAAGGTAGAATAAAGGGGTGGAAGCTGGGTTAAAGAGCTGTGGTAGGGTGGGTAGAGGAAGTGAACAGGAATGAGAAGAGGGTTAAGAGTATGGTTTTAAAACTGAGATTTCTGCCAACCCTTTTGGGTATGAAAAGGTCTAGGATAATTAGAGGTAGAGAGGTCAAGACACTGGGGTCAGGCTATAGAGTAGATTCTGAGATTACAAGGAATGATGGCAGGAATAAGGGCTATGCTCTTAGAAGAATGATAGGAAGCAATCTGTACATAGCAGGGATCATCTGAAGGCATGTGCTTCAAAGGCACTGAGAAATTTTGGGCAGAAGGGGCAAGGACGAGCCAGGAGGACACCTTCCCTACCTCCAGGCCCAGTGGTCCCTGAGAGTCTACAGAAGCAGCACAGAGCTTTGAGCCAGGCCTCAGTCAGAGCAAGAGGGTACCTGATGGAAAGAAAGAAAATGTCACTAAATTCTAAGGAGGGTATCACATGGACCTCTACAAAGCTGAGTAAATAAAAAGAATAATGTCTCAAATGGTAATTTTGCTTAAAATTAATAGTGGTATGAGAGAGAATTTCTGTTAAGATGCTAAAATACAACAAACACTGCACTCTTCTTCCCTGTGGTCCATGTTTAGTAAGGCGATCTGACTTTAAAAAATCTTTCTGTTTCAGCACAGGACCTTTTCTAGGCAATGGTATGTGGATACACAGGGAGAAGCAGAGGATTTCTGTGTGCTTAAGATAATAACTAAGATTTACAGAATTCAAGTTTCTTATTATGATATGTAGGAAGGAGAACGGTTTACAGTAAACAGGAAAAATATCTATCATCCCCATGTTTAAATTTCTCCTTCAGTGGCACTGGCCTGTTTGAGATGCCTGTATGGTCCTGGGTTCCAAGTTTCAAAGAGGGGACTGGGTCAGCGTTGGCCACTGGGTGACTTACATTGTGGGTTCCCACTACACTCCTCCAGAAGAACTCCGCTGTGCGCCTTCTTCCAGACCTTAACAGACCCCATTTCTCAGGAGGCACGTTTAGAGAAACGTTTCTTACTCTGAGTCTCAGTGGGGCAGACTGATAGGAAGGAAATACTTTATTCATTGTTATACTTGGATATATTTTTATCATTTACTTTCTACTTTGCTGAAAAACGTGTCTATATCAAGACAAAGGGAATATTTCAAATTTGTAGGTGGTTTTCATATACATTTATATTTAATCGTAAAATGTGGTAAAAATCACTGGTGGTCTGGTAAAAAGTAGACTGTAACCATAATATTTTCCTCTTAAAAGAAAATTGGACTTAAAAGAAAAGGCACATTCAGATGGTCCTTGGTGCAAAGGTGACACACATTCAGTGGAAATCAAGCTTCACATTTTGAATCTGACCTTTTTCTTGGGGTGGTGATAGGCGGCATATACTTGATTCTGCTGGGTGGAGGCTGAGGAGCCTCGGCCCAGGCAGCCCCGTGAGCGCGAGGGCAAACCACCGACAGGCTGCAGGCGGTCTCTCACTTTCAGCACAGCATTCAGCAAGCTACGCGAGCTATGCAGCGCTTTACTATCAAAAGTCTTTGTGTTAGATGACTGCTCGGCTGTAGCTGAAGTATTCTGAGCATGAGTAAGGTAGCACAGGCTAAGCTATGTGGGTTAGGTGTACATATTTTTGGCTTATGATCTTATCAAGTGATAATGAGTTGATCAGGATGTAACCCCAACATAAAATGAGGAAGGTATCAAGTACCTCATAGTAATATTTTTGAACCATGCAGTATTAAAGAGAAAAGTCTTAAGAGCGTCCAAGCAAAAAGAACAAGATAATCTTAAAGGAAAAGAAAAAGCATACTGGCATGTACTGTTCATCTATAACATCGGAAGACAACAGAATAGCATCTAGAGATCTCTGAGAGAAAAAAAGAACTGCAACTAAAGAATCCTATACACAAACAAGATGGTTACACCCAGGATGAAAAGAAGAAATTATGTCTAAGGAACACTTACAAAATTGATCAAGGTCTTGGTCACAGAGAAAAACAAATTTTAGGAAGTAAGAGGTTTTACAGGGCACATGATTATGACAAAAAACTAGAAATAATAAGGTAACTATGTTTTGACTTAGATTTTTCTGAGCCAAAATACCTTCAAAAGTTCAACAACATATAAAAACTTGTCACTTGCAGCAGTTTGTAAATGTAAAGGCAACAAAAATAAATGAACATAAGGATTAAAGGAAAAAAGAAAGAAAACAAGAAGGCCATCAAATACTTTGTAAGTTAATTGTGCAAAGAATTTACTACCAGTCATGAAACATTTCCTTACCGTGATTTCAGCGAGAGAGGCCATTACCCACGCTATGGTTGATCTCAGCCCTGCTGTCTCAATGTAAGCTCTGCTAGCTAACGGAGTCCTACAAAACGAAGAACGTGATGATACGCCCAGCGTTGATGTACGTTAAACAGCATGAAATAAATAAAAATGGCTAACTTGCCCCTATCTGTGAATCATTTTAACATGCTCATCCAACAGTGAAGTATTCCCTAAGTTAGAGAATTAGCATCATTACAAAAAGTATCTCTCTCAAAGTAGCACTTTGTTTAAATAAACAGTGTGGCATTTCAGAACGATACATTTTTTAGAAAACTGAAATTTAAATTCTTATATGTTTAACACAGAAATTTAATTACATGTGGGAAATCTTTCTAAAGTGCTTATGTATTTCCCTGTCTTCACATAAGGAATATTTTTTCTTGCTGATCTGGAGTCATCAAGAGGAACATATATTTTGTGATAATAGATGAACGGGAATGTTGAATGAACTGTTATATCCACTGAAATCGGTTTTCTATAAAAAGTCCCTTTTATAAGTTTGCCTTTTTGGTTATTTGCATCTGTCTATCTCAAAAGATGAAATGCAGCTTGAAACTGCATTGTCTAAAACAATTTATTGAATAAAGGACTGATGCAGACAACTCCCACGTGAGTTCACTGGTCTCCGTTCTGTATCACTTCATACTTCAACCTCCATCTCACCGCTGCCATCAATGTTCATAGAAATTTTCAAAGTATTATTTCTACCCTTCCAATACAACGAACATTTCATTGAAATCAAACATTTCAATGAGCTTTCTATTTTAGTTTTACAATCTGTTGGTAAGATATGATTTCAATAATTAGTGCTTGGGTGTTTGGGGGTTGGCTTGTTCCAAACGACCAACAGGGCTTGTCTACGAATGTTAGACTCAAACCCACAGAGATCTCCAGTTCTACTTCCTACATCGTTTTGTTTCTCATCTTTTTTTTCTTTTTTAAGGTCATCTGTTTTGAGTGCATTTACTACGTCTTTTAAAATCTTAGAATTAGGTGCAGTATCTCTTTCAAATAAACAGTGTAACTGCATACTTATTATAATAAGGATACTGCATGGTAAGCACAGGAGAGCGTGCTCTTTTTAAAGTTTCTCAGGACAGTAATAATTCACACTATAAACAGTATGATATTCAAAGATTTAGAATCAGGCCTACATACTTTGCAGGTGGGAAGACTAGAACATCTTTATCAATAAATCTTGCTTTTATAGGGTAAACTTGGCAACTGTCTTGCTACAGAACACATTAGTTAAAACCAAAAGTGAGAGATTATTTTTCAGTCTGGATATTAAAAAAAAGGAAACAGTATAAAAACTGTCTTTGTTCATGCATATTACACAGTGCTTTTTTAAGAATCAGGGATTATGGAGAACATTTGTAAGTTTTGACGTGTGTGCGCGTCTGGACTTGTCATTTGAATCTCACATCTTAACCTTCAAAATGTGTGCTTGGACATAACTTAGAGGTATCTTAAGGGCTACAAATCAACAGGTACAAACTGAACACAACTCCCTTTCTCTGTATCTCATATCTTGATACATTTCTTCATTTTCTTAGGTCGCTTACCGTCTGTGTTAGATATCCTAATCTACATCTATCTCCAGCCTAGACTTGTCCCTGAACTGTAACTTTAATTATCTACTTGGACAGTTTTATTTGAATACAAGACTTATTTTCTCTACATTTTATATGTCAGTGACTGACACTAGTATCTAATAGTTGCCCAAATCTGGAGGTTTCAGAGACTTAAGCTTTTTCTTGAACTGATGGCCTCCTTTTGATTATTCCCAACTTTCCCTTAATTCACCTCTTCATCATTCATTGCCTTAAACTATCATAAGAGCTTAAACCCCTTTTTGTTTTTTATCTTTCACTCTTTAAATATAATTGTCTTAGTCATTTTTCACAATCAAAAATCAGATCACACCATTCTTCTGCTTCAAATTCTTACTGTATTTTGAGTAAAATCCAAGTTTGTTTAAACATGGCTTACAAGAAGGCACTTCATGACATTTCCATATAAAATTAAAAACTGGTTCTTTTTATTTGGTGTTAAGAATCTAAATACATTTGTGTTACACTAAGTCAGCACAGCCACGGATGAGACATTCTTCATGAGTCAACAGTACACACTTAAACTCACCCTTATGGGGATCAATTGCTAAAAGAAATTTGGCTACTTTATGAATTCTTCAAAATTCATATCCAAATATTTCATATTTAACTTTTTATACTTCCTTACCATTATCATGGTGACCATCAATAACTAGAAAAGGTTGAACTGTGGTCATCTTTCAGCTTCCCCCACCTTTTCAGGGTCTCATCAGTCAACATTTCTTGAACATCTGCATGTTCTCAGCACTGTGCTAACTGCTATAGCTCAATGGTTGGTAAAGGATATTAAGACAACCCTAAATGTTCTTTTAGACATTTTGCTTCAGGCTTGCAGAAGCATAAAGATGACCTTAGGGCAAATGGAGTATTCCCATTAGACTTTTATGATCATTAAAAATATTGCATTTCTAGGATCATTTAGAAAAAAGGTGTCTAAATTACTTTAAACTATGTAAAAGCATACCTAAATCATTCTATACTATGCATAAGCAATGCACAGAAAGTGTTTTGAAGATGTCAACAATATTTACGGGCTCCGAGAAACTAGATATCACTAGGCTATTTCTTCCCAAAGCAACTAGAAAAGTACCTATTGTACAATAAGTATTATATAATAATATTTTTGAATGAGGAAATAAATCATTTGCACTTACTATTATATAATACCCTAGAAGACTTAGGTAGATTCCTGAAAAAGATTTAAAAAATTGGCAATACTCTCCCACAAGAAAAAAATGGCAAAAATGTGGTGAATGTTTCAGGTGAATTTTAAGAACTGTGCTGTATATTTTATTTTAATTAAAATTCCAAGATGCTAAAAGATTAATTTTAGCTTAAATAGGGAACTGTGAAAATAATTTGCTATACAAAATAATTAAATATAATTTTAGTATGAATCATGTAATCAGTGTGTAATTCTGGTCAAATCTTTCAGAGCTCTAACTGGTTATATAAAATCATAACCACTAAGCTTCATGAAAATACTCTACTGGTTCAAGCAAAAACCTTAAATGCTTTGCCTTTATCCCCTGCCCTTGTTTTATCAGTTCACACTATAAATGAAGAGTATAAAGTTCTTATTTTTATAAATTGTCTGAAGTTTAGAACACAATATCTACCTGAATACAGGAATTCCCGCCACAGAGTAAACGTCATTTAGATGTATAAAGATCTGAAAGAACAAAAACAAAAGTTAGAAATGAATGGGAAATACATTATGAAATTATTGACAATTTGCAAACATTGATTTTGAACATATATTTTAATAAAATTTCAAGACCTTATTTGTCAGATCTGGAAAAAATATACCACAGTAATTTTTCATGAGCAGAAACAAAATAAACCTAAGTACATGTCATAGAAAAACTCGAGGTCAATCTGGCATACAAGAATTCAAGATCAATTTTCTTTCACAGATTCTCTGAGCTTTTATAACTAGATTCAACCTTTCAGAATTTAGGGTTAGAGAGGATTTCCTAAATCTACCTTAATTCTAACTCCAAATAAGACTTGAGGCCATACATAGCTATCTTAGGCTACACATACTTTCAAGGTAACAGAAACTTTCTTCATGCCAAATAAATTGGTAGCAAGAGTGACCTTTCCTGTATTATCTTCAGGTGAGTTTTTTTCTATTACTTTTCTTCTTCTAGGTCATAAAAAAGATTTAAATGTCTCAAGTCATAATTAGTAGTCCACATAAATTTGAAAGTTAGAATAGACATGGAATATTCTAACTCTACTGTTTGACCTCAGGAGTACTTGATCCCTGATACTTTTAACACAAGGATATTTTAAATTATGTTTATAATTTAATGTTTAATCGGCACTATTCCAATATATGAAAATATTCATCAAGAAATGAATGATCTGAACTCCACCTAATGCCTTGATCACCACAGCGAAACTTACCACATTTTTATATTACTCATTTTAGCAAAATTAATAAATTTCTATTTAACATTTACATTAAACATATCCTATCCTGATGTTTTTATATATCAAATGTTAAGAAGAGCTTCTCCTACTATAAAATATATATTTTCTATTAATAATTCAGAAAAACGTTAAGATTTGATCATCAGTTTTGGTCAGAAATTTTATGATGTGTTCTTTTAATGGTTTCAATTTTGTTATATCTACCTATAATAGGTATTATTTATTGCCTTATATGGCTGATGAGAATTAAATCAGCTGTATTTATTTAGTAGCTGAACTGTGAGAAAACTATAATTCTGACACAGTGAGGAGAGCTGGGGGAAGATGAAGAGGAGGAAGCCCACAGAGCAGCGCTAAGAGAACTGCAAAGGAAGAAAGGACACCCTCATGTGAAAAAAATTTTGTATGAAAACAATCAAGGATATTTACCTTTAAAATATAAGTTACTTTTTAAAAGTGAGAAATAGTAAATAAAAAAAAAACAAAACATAAAATGTTCTGATTTAGCCAGCTGCATGTTTAAAGCTATATATTTATAAATTAGTGAGTCATGAAAATGCAGAAACTACTTGTCAAATTTAAGAGATGGTTTTCAAAAGATAATGAAGGATATTTTTCATAGTTAGCATTTTTTTCCCATAAAAGTGTTTCACTTTGTTCCAAGTAAAATGAAGGTAACTTCATTAAATTGATTTCTAAAATAGAGAAAAAAGAAAAACATAATTCCACAACTTGAACAAAGTCACTGTTGAAGTCTGTGCTGGCCTTCTGTAGTCTATTTTTTTTTTAATATTACCTAGAATTTGATATTATAGAATCTTATATAGTATAGTGATCATAGAGAGTATCTCCACATCTCTTAAAATAAATGTTTTTTTAATTCAACTGTGACAAAACAATTCCATTCCAAAATGTCTTATTTGGATAAGACATTTTCACAGTGAAGACTACCCGAAAATTATCTGTCCTATTCGACTGCCAAAGAGAAAAACAGACGGCTGTATCCATGCAGACATGCTTTGTAAAGCTCTAAAGCAAAACTAAAAAGTACAGTAAGAATAGCTGACATTATCTTGAATTAAGTCATAAACATATAAAATAAACATTCAGTACCTCTAAATGTGGATTCCTCAAATCGGCTTTCCATCCAAATTGTCTCATAAGAGCAATTCCAATTATTCTTCCTACCTCCTGGAAAAGCAGCAAGTTATAGAAAAATACTACTAAAAATGAAAATTTTAAGTTTAAATGTAGCAAACACTAACAAGAGTGTAGGAAAGTCAAGTCAGATTACCTGATGATAATTTAAGGTTACAATATTAAAATATGACACCAAAGCACCAACTCTTCAAGGCAACATGGCTGAAATTCACCTATTTCACCCCAACACATTCTATGGCATAAACATTCATTCATGTGTAATCTCTAGTCTTGTAAGCGTAGATAAATGAAATAACTGCATCATGACCTCAGGGTTTCAGGAAATAGATACAAACCAAAAGACGAACTAGTTTAGCTATTGAATTCGTGTAAGTTTAAAAATGATCAGACAAGCAGCATTACACTCAAACTTTAGGGTTTGATTTTAAAGTTGGCTAAAGGACCCCAATTAAGCCCTATTTATCACTAAACTTTGTAATGGTCAATTAATAAGGTTTTTTTGATGAAAAATATGGAGCTCACTTTCTAGATGGTTGTATCAGCATATTTGCAGACTGGGTCCAGATGACAATCAAACGTATAGGGCCTGGTTCAGAGCCATCACTCAACAAACACAGAACTAACTGAAGAGAAAGCCCAAATGTGGGCGGATCGTGAGATTAGGATTTCCAAGTGCAAAGGCTCTCTATGAATATGGGGAAATTTTAGGGAGAAACTAAAGGATGCCATTCCATGGAACAGTATACAATTTTTTGTGAGCATCTGAGGGAAAGTTAAGAAGGAAAATGCATTCGAGAGGTTTTTAATTTATGAGATTAGGCCTAGTTTCCTGTCGGCCTTGTTATCTGTTCTACGAAAGGTTTTCATCTCATTTTAAATCTAAAGCATGATGACTCATTCTCCTAGAAACGGGAGCCCACTTTGGAGGTCAGGGTACCTGGGCAGTAAAGGTCTTTGCAACAGCTCCACTGCAGCGACAAGAAACTCTGAAAGTCAAGTCAATCTGATTACGAGAATCAGCGGCTTTTACTACATCGTTCTCAAATTCTTCGGAATTTTCTCTTTTAATGAGAAGATCTTGTGCCAGTGTTTCTTCTTCTAGCTGTTTTTCCAATGGGCATCCCCTATCCTCTTGTAGCTCTTGCATATTTTCTGTTTTCAGTTTCTTAGCAATGCCATCATTTTCTCCTACTTTTCTTTTTAGTGGGTTAACATCTCTTTGACAGAGTTTTTCCTTTTTTGCATCAGGTTCAAGAAGATTTTTCCAAACTGAAACGGCTTTCAACCAACTTTCTGGATCATCATTTACAAGTCTTTGCAGTTCATTAAATATTTTTCCTAAATAAATAAAATTTCAGTTTATCCCTTATTAAACTTTTAAGACCGTCTATTGCATTCACCATTCCCAAATCTATTATCTTTATTTCTTTATAAGTTTTATTAAATTGTTTAAATTGAAATAATAAATTTTATCAACTGCTACGTGAATAGTAACTTCACTTACATCTGGAATTTATATCATTTAACCCAAGAAAATTGTACAGAATAGCGTTCACTCATATCCCACACTTAATAGCAAAACTGCCTTTAATTTTCTAAAGAATTATCATATCCTTTAGTAAGATCATTTATCCTTTTATGTATACATATGCATATATATCTTTAATATATGCAAACCTAGACTATATATTGCCCTTTGAAATAATACTGATATTGTCTAAAAATTAGGTTTAAAAATAGAATAAGTTCCAAAACAGAGCCTAGAAACAGTGACTAAATCTTGGGACTATTTAGACCACATCTCATAAAATGAGTTTCCATAAAGTAACACTTCAGATATACAACCCATTCATAACTTTCGGACTGCCACCAAGCTCAATAAAATTTAATCTTTTCTTGATGAACAAGGGTCATCAAGATGACCCAAGAGTAATTACTGTAGTTCTCTAAAGATGAGAGTGTAAGGAAAAGAGAGGAAATTATATTGACCCCATGTAAAACACCTTGGGATTTCCTCTACGACAGTATTTTCCTCCCTGTCTTGATTTCTTGCTATCGGTATCTTTCCTGACACATTTTATAATAAACTGTATGATTACATGCTCTCTAGTGCACAGCTATAGGCATAAAATTTAAGGCAATGTTTAATCCAGCAGTGCCTGACTCTTTATGTTGCTTTTATAAGAGCCTTAAATTATTTTAGCAGCATATATTCATAAAATCAGGAAATGGGCAGGAAATCTCTTCAGCTCCTTTAAATCTAATGCTTTATAAATGGGTTTAAATGAGTTAGTTCAAAAAGTTTAAGGTTCACAAAACAGAAAATTTTGCTATGTAGTATTTTTCCAATTATATTACTCATAAGTTAAAATTTACAAGGAGGCAGTTTTGACCAATTTATTAAAACAATTAACTTTGGATTATTACAGACTTCTAAGTCTAAATAAATCACTCACTCACCATACTTATCTCTAGAGAAGGTACCTGATTATAATTATCAATGGAGAAATGTGGCTTAGGACATTAAATCTCAGTTAGATAAATAACAGTTAGAAAAGAGACAGACTCTATTACAATTAGGTGATGATATCCAGGAAATACAGAAAATTCATAATTAATGATTCCACATATATGAATGTACCTTTAAAAGGTGAAATGGCTACATTAATTATCAAGCAGAAAACTTTGAAGTATAATATAGTGTTTGGGTAGGAAAAAACAGTAGGCATATACCATACCTTTACTTACAGAAGAAATAGTAAGTGGAAACTCCTTTTTAATCAACAAAAATAATCTTTCTGCAGATTTTAGTTTTTTCAACATATTCAAGTCAGAACAGGTTGTGAAAAAAACTTTTCCTGAAATATATTCAACCTTGGGATAGAAAAAAATAGATTAATGTGTCCACTGTCAGAGTAAGAACCATTTTCTCTTTACCCTCTTAGAGAATTAGAAAAAAAGCATTGAGATTAGCAATAATATGACCATTTCTGAAATAACTACCTATTTGACAATCTCTATACTATCACTTTGAACAAATACTTTCCCCCTTGTCCTTTTAACAACCCTGTAGATTTTACCACCTCTATTTTTAGATTAGGAAACTGAGGCTTCTATAGGTTAAATAATTTGCATAAAGTCACATAACCAGTGACCAAAATCGTAATTTTCATGTTATTTACCTTTTATAAAGTATGCTTTGTGTGTCCACATACAATTACTAGGAAAACACAACACAAAGTACTTAGCGCCTACATTACCAAATTTCACAAACTATTTAAAAGTGGGCAAAGGAAAGGCATAATGTATAAGACAAATTAGGTGTCTAGCTCAGGATAATATCATCAGTAGATAATTATTGAATATTTACCTTCTAGTCTACCAGGAAACAAATAACATATAGCCTAAAAATGAGTAAAAGTGTAATAGATATACAATGACATATATATTAAAATATAAAACTTATAAGACAATAATCTGAACTGAACTCAGAAGAAAACTAAAAATTTTAATATGGTGAAAGAAAGCTGTTGGTACAATAAGTAATACTGAACATGGGAGCCAACGTTAGTAAATCTTGGGGAAGAATCCTAAGGAGAAGGATTCTAATGAAGAGTAAAGGGTAAGAGGCACAGGGCGGAGAGAAAACCTGACTGAAGGAAACCTAAGTTAGCATGGCAGCATGTGCTGACTTATGTTGACTGATAATGTCAGGCGGACAAATGGCATAGCTACGGCCAGCTTGATAAACAGTCATGAAATCTGGTGCCTCTCAGATGGTAATGGCCAACCATTACAGATTTTCATGAAAACTCTGAATTAGCTGGCAGAAAAAATTACTTCGGAAGAGGCATAAAGGATTGAGTGTAGAATGTGGTGCTGGAGGGAGAAGTAGATTACTGAGGTAGAAATAATGAGACACTTGGCTGTGCGAACTACAAAATAGAGACACGAGAAATATGCATCAAACAGAAACAGGCTTTGGATACAGGATGGTAGAATTCAGGAAAGAAAGGAAAATGAAAAGCACTCACACATTGGAAATCTAATGAGGTATTGCAAATGGTGCTCAATACCAACAGAATCCTCAATGAACCTTTTTGGTTCAACCCAACCTCTTAGATTCAGGATGAATGTGGATTGTCCTGGAATTCTCCTTTTAGAAGTGGCCATGGACTGACTAATATGGTTCTAAGTCATCTCCTAGAACTGAGTCATCAGCGAATTTGAAGTACCTTATGTGTTCAGGCAGCTTTCGTTCAATGGGAATTTAGTCTCGGTTTTTTGTTTTAGCATGATTTTTTGTTTTAGCTTTTGGGATGGTAATTTCTAGGGTCATCACTCTACTTTGGTAAAGAAACATCTCTGCTGAAGAAGCCCCAGATTAACAACTACAACCCAAATACTTCCAGTTATAGACTGACAAGTTCTGGAGAGCTAAGGCACAGAGCTGATAATATGGTACTGCATGCTCGATGAGAGTAGATCTTAAATGTTCTTACTATTGGCGTGTTGGGTCAACTGCCTTCAAAGGAGCACAGGCCACATGCCCCTGGGTCCAGGGGGAGGGGGAGGCATCCTGTATGAACAACTAAATACAAATTTTTAAAAAGTGCTTCTTCCTCCTCTCTCTGCCTGTCTGTCTACTTGCCTTCATTGCTGCCTGCATCTTTCCTTAAAAAATTTTCTAAAAACTGTTCTCACCATTAAGAAATGGTCATTATATGACAGAATAAGGCACTGATTAATGCTAAAGGGATAATCACTTCGCAATAAATAAATGTATCAAATAACATGCTATATGCTTAGATACATATAATATGTCAGATATAAGGCAATAGGGCTGAAAAAGAAAAAAAATCCAAATAGCCTATATCCTAGCAATATAGTTGAGAAGCAGGAAATTAAAAGAATATTCAGGTATTAATATTTAAGGGTATAACCAAGTAAAGAAAATAAGAACTTATACTTTCTAGAACTTCTCATTACAAAGGGGGTATTTCCCCACTAAAATCAAACTAAATACCTATCTCAAAATGCTTAGAACTTGAAAAGTTTTTAAAAGTAAATTTTTAAAAATTCAGGTTTTATGTTACCTGCCATTAAAACACAGCTGATATTAAATTAAAACCATCGCAAAACAAGTTAACAGACATCAAATACATTACCAAAATTACGGGAAGTTGAAATAAGTTTTTCGCTGAAAATGTATGGTTTTAAGATTCAAATACTATAAACAAATTAAATGGATGCAAACACCTAAACGGTGACTTTGACCTAAGTAGTCAGTGATCAAGATACCAGTTTATCGTTATTTAACTGTACAAAGGTCTTATCTATTCTTAAATATGTGAATATCAAGGAAAACATTTTATACAATGAATTTCCTCTAAAAATATCACCCATATTTTGTGGAGTGGGTGGTATAAGAACTAAAGAAAAATAGAATATGACTGAAAATCAATTTGGAGGACCTAAAAGGTTTAATTTATTTAGGATGTCAAATGATAAGAATAGTCGTCTGAAGCATTTAAACGGTAAAAATATATTCTCAAAACCATAAACCTCTTATTTCAAAATTAATATAGACCTATATTCCTTTCACAAGTAAGAAGCATGTAAAAGAAGTAGTTTACTAAACTGTAAGACAGTCACTATGACAATCACGCAATCATATACATAAAAACATATTAACAGTTCACCCTTTGTGGAGAAGGTATTATATCTAGAGCAGTAGGGAGAATGAATTTTGACGCTTATGACTTGAAAAATTGCTGAAGCTAGCATTATCCTATTTCTTTAGTTTATTGCTTGTATTTGATCACATTTTGTTATAACATTTAGGGAGAAATGTGGCATTTTAGAATATTTCATCCTAATATTTGTTGCTTGATAATTTATTTATATGTACAATCTGTTTTTTCCATTTGGAATTAAATCATAACCAAGTATCTACAACCAGCTGGTTTTCTGTCTAACACTCGCAAAGATAAAACAGCCTTTATTAAAGTAAAAATAGCTCTATTATTGGCTAGTGTATCTAAGCAGTTATATATTTGTCTTTAAAAATCTATGGATTCAAGTCTAATACAAAGATTAAATGTTGAAATCTAGGCAAAATGTATAATAATATGGGGAGAAACCAAATTTCTCTTAATTCTACAGATGCCAGTTAGCTTTAAATTAGCGTTAAGAGGTTAAGATTGTATATGATCTTTTGGTTGTTGTTGCTCGTTTTGGAAGAGAGAATTCAAACTATATTTACTTTTTGTTGTTGTTGAAGGAAAGGTATGAAGGAAAGGCAGGCTGGAATGAAGGCGAGCAGGCAGGCAGAGACAGAGGAGGAAGCAGCGCTCCATTTTATCTTCACTTAGTTGCTCACACTGGTGGCCCTCCTACCCCCGACTCCAACCCAGGAACCCAGGAGTCTCCAGCCTGGCTCCCTAGAAGGCGAAGAGCCCAATGGCTACCCGAGGTGTGCCACATTTTACAAAAGTCATTCAATCTAGAAGAAATGCAAAGCATCTTCAAAAAGCAAGCTTAGGCTATCACCTCATCAAAGGAAATAACTATGCTATTTGCTTAACTCTACCACACTCCACCTACTATCATGACCTCATTAAAGAACTAAAAATGGGTTGGCACACTCAGGACTTGGGCTAACAGTCTTTGCTATGCAGGTTTACAAAGAAACAGGACTCAAGTGATAGGTCTTTCAGCTAGCTGGCATCAGGAACATCTCTACTATATTGAATTTTATCTTAAACATGACTGTTCTTCCTATTATTTTTATGCTCAAATAACAATAAGACTTAATTTTTTCCCAATACTTTTCTCAAATGTAGTCTAAAAAATGTTATATGTATATAAAAACATAATGTACATCAATAATCATATATGCATATATGTATATAAGTTAAATATATAAAAATACCCAGGATCCTATAAAGAAGTTTGCCCCACCACTAGAAGGGAAAAAAATATCAAACCTGAATGTGACCAAACTCTAGGTACAACTACAAGATTCAAATTTACAAGAGTAGAGAGGACAGAGGAACAGGTTAAACTACACTGTGGATACGCAACTGGCCATATTCAGGCTGGAGGGTGAGGTAAGGGAATTCTACCAGTGCTGTTTCCAACAACTTCAACAACAATAATCAAATTGTTCCATAACCTGAGCTGTCTACTATAGTCCCCTCTAGCACAAGTGGCCTCTGAGCACTTGACCAATGTGTCTAAAAATGGAATTTTAAATTCCATTTAATTGTAAATAAAATAGCTACTATGGCTAGTAATGACCCTGGCAGACAGCACAGCTCTTGACTAGGAGTCAGAAAACTAGGCCAGGCAAGATAAGAAGAGTTTACATTTTTAAAGGGATATACAGACAAACAAAAACAAATATGTAATAGAACCACACTATGATCCAGATTCTAAAATATTTACCATTTGGTCCTTTACAGAAAAAGTTGCTGATCGTTAATAGACTAGAGAACAAACAATCCAGTTTAAAACAATTAAACAAATTGCAAGGGGGGGAAAAAAGAGATGGGGAAATTTATAGATGAAAAGAGACTTTTAAAAGGATAACTTGGTCACTATCTTACATGAATCCTGATTCAAATACACAAACTTAAAAACAAAAGTGATATTTATGAGACAGTGAAATTTGAGCACTGACTAGATTACCTGATGAGGAATTATTAATTTGTAGATGTAACAATGATATTGTGGTTTGTTTTCAAAAAGAGCCATTATATGTACTTGCTCTTTAATATTACATTACATATATTATGCTATAAGTCCTTCTATTATGTACAAATAGTTCCATATAAAATGATACCTGGAATTTCCTTCGCTATAACATGAGGTGGGGAGTGGGAAGGTTGGGAATGGCGCAGAATTCACCATGGGTTGGATTCACCATGGGTTGATCAGTGTTGCTGCCTGTTTATGAATACATGAGATTATACAATTCTATTTTTGTGTATGTATAAAGTTCTCCAAGATAAAGGCTAAAAAAGAAAACATTTTCTACTGAAAGCTGTGTCTTGGAGGAAGTGCCTATGTCAGAGCCACAGGGTAGGGGAGAATTTGAAAATTAAAATGCAAACACCTGGGCTTATCTACAGCCCCACTGAAAGAAAAGATTGGGGGCGGCAACCTGGTACGTGCATTTTCAACAAGCTCCCTACGTGATTTCATATATTAACTAAAATTAGAAAAACATTGAACTAATGGTGATTACTAAGAGTAAACAATCGCTTCTGAATTAATTTGTTTTGTAAATTCAGATTTTACAATATTAATCTTCTTGAAGCAAACCACTTTCTAACTGCCTGTTGTCACTGCAAGAATGCAACTATTCCTGTGCAATTCATTCCATGGGAACATTTACTGAGCACCTACTACACTGTGTTACATGTGCTACTGTTTTGTCTTTAGAAATGCAATCATTCTTTAAAGTTGCTGTTATCACTTCTTTTTTAAATTCAAGGAAAGTAAGGCTCAGAAATTTTAGGAATTTGTTTAAACTTACATATCTGTGAAAGGAAGACAGAGGATTTGAACACAAGATTTTTCACTATGCTGTTACAGAAATCATCAACATCCAATGTTGTAGGGCAGTTGTCCACAGAGATTGTGTGATGGGCTTCCATGCTAGAGGGATTCAGATACCAGATCAGCCCCATCAATTAGCAGCAGTTTTCTCTTTATTTCTTTGTAAGATGGAGGTTATGACGACAACTAATTATATTAGACTCTTCTGAGGATTAAATCATATCATGTACATAAAGTGTCTGACACATTTTAGTGCTTAATAAATGTTAGATGCTATCATTATTATTTCATGATTGCCTTAACTTCAAGAGTTTACTTTATATTAGAGAAACTGGGATGGAATTTTAGAGGTTATTTGTTCAGATCTCATTTCCAGGCATATTTATCCTTAAAACATGAGCTCAAAATACAGAAATTCCCAACGCTCTTGACACTGAATTATTACTGTCATTGCCAATAAGTATTTCTGTATATGTAATTGAATTTTCTTGCTGTAACTGCCACCTCTCTACCTCATTGTGTCTTTGAAGATGGAGAGCAAGAAGAGAAGGTCTTTTTTTTCCTAATATTCCTACATACCCAGAGTGGGTCAAGCCTTCTGATTTTTATACCCAAGGACTCTGAGTTAACATTAAAAAACAAAAAAAGTCAGTGCAGTATTATGTTACGGCCATATGGTGGGCAAAGAACGGCCATATGGTGGGCAAAGAACAGGGCTCTGGTAACAGCCTGTCTTGGGTTGAACAAGGATTGTATCCTCAGGCCTGATTTCACAGGCAGCTTGGCTTCAAATCCCAGCTCTGTCATTTTCTGGTTGTATGACGAATAAATTAGACTTATCTGTGTTTCATTTTCCTACCTCACAGCGTTGTTAGGAAAATAAAGCAAGTTAATATAAAGTAAGGTCCTAATATTGTTGTGTCTGGTACATATTAAATGCTTCATCAATGTCAGCAGTTATTATATGGTTGCTTTTTTGGATTATTAAATTCAACACTTAAATTCTGTGACCACAAATGGCAGGAAATCTATTAAGACTGATGCCATTTTCCATGACCCCGTCTACCCTCTTTACCCTCCACCGGCTCTCCGCAGAAACTTTTTGGGAACTTCCAACACTGAAGCAGCCGCCAGAGTAAAGAAGTCGATTTCTTTTCCAACAATACATCATATACCCGAGAAGATACTGGAGTCTTTTCCGATTCCATCTTTTTCCCTCGGCTTTCCAGAAAATAGTTCAGATGTTCTAGAAACTAAATTACGTTAAAAATCTTGTTCAGGTCACTGAAATTAACAACAAACACAAGTAACTGATAACTTCCTCCGGAAGTTCAACTATGAGACCTGCATGCATTATTTTTCTAGTTACTAAATACTTAATGAAATATGCTTTATGTCATTTAATCTTGCCAACAACACTATGAGGTAAATACTGTCTTTGTCGGGAAACTGATAAGAGTTAAGGCAGGAGAAGGGTTCTAACTCTGACAGCCCTAATTCTAATTATAGACACCATCAAACACTGTCTTTGAAAGTCTCCGGGAAATAACTTGCCTCACCGTCCTTAACACATTTTTTAAAAAAGGGAAAGTTAAGCCGTCACCCAGGTGCAGTAATCCACGTGCAGGGCAAACCGATCGGCACCCTTTCCAGCATAAATGAAAGGACCCGCCAGTGGAACTCCCAGGGCGGGGACCGTGGCCTCGGTCGGCCTGCGGGCGGATAGTCGGGGGCGCTTCCCTGCTTCCCGGGTCCAAGACGTCGGGACCCTGGTGGGAGGGTGAGGGCAGTCCAGGCCACCCTCCTTCGGTCCCGACGGGCGCGCGGCGAGGCCGACTCACCTGCGTGGCTCCCAGCCGCGCCCGCACCTCCCGCATCAGGAAGGGCTCCAGGCCGCGACCCGCGGTGCAGAAGAACCGGGCGCCCGCTGCGCGGCCCGACCCAGGATCTCCTGGAACCGCAGCCATGGTGGGCCGCGCGCGGCCGCGGCTTGGGGTCACGTGGCCTGGGGCGTGCGCGCCGCGCTCCCGCGCTCCCGGAGAGGCACGCTGGGGCGGGACCGACTCGGGGAGCCGGAGGCGGGCCCCGGCCGATAACCTGGAGGGCCGGGTCAGCTGAGAGGTCTTTCAGCTTCTTTGCTTGGAACCGCCCCATTAAACATCTGGGATTACTTAGAATCACCGGTGGAAGGGATGGAATTGATCATCTGTCCATATTTTATTTTTCAGCTTGAGGAAAGTGATGCCTGGAGAGGCCTAGGGAGGATCAGTGGCACCTCTGAGGAAGGAGCCCAGACATCTTTCTCTCCTTCTTCCCAGCTCCCACCTGCCCTCTCCATCCCTCCCTCCCACTACTCTCTGCACAGAGGTGGTGCTAATCTGTCTTCAACAAATATTGGGGCCAAACTGGGGTATTCTCAAGACTAGGAGCAGACATTTCCACTCTCCAACGTTTTATTTTATCTTATTTTTTAATTTTTGCACATTAAACCAAATGTATAGCTTCCCCATTCCTCATATATATGTCAACACACACTGAAGGCCACTAAATCACCAAGTGTTCTTCACCACTGCTCATTGGGCTCCACCACCATTTCCCTCCCCTTCCCATTCCCTGATGGTAACCTCAGTTTTGTTACATGTGTCCAAGGGCTGGGTTGGTTTTCTTCTGTTCCTTTGTTTTGTCTGTTTAATTCCACCTATGAATGAGGTGATCTGGTATCTATCTTTCTTCTTTTGACTTATTTAATTTAGCATAATCCTGTCTAGATCCACCCATGCTGATTCAAATGACAGGATTTCAACTCTTCTAAGGGCTATGTAGTATTCCATTGTATATATGCACCACATCTTCTTACCAACAATGTCTTTATGTTCATGAAACAGGTCACAGTTCTTGCATTACTTAAGTTAACCATCAAGGTAATGAATGCACAATCCAAATTGGGCCATCTGATTGAATTGACTCTTTTAACAGTATTTGAAGGGATGCATTTTCTTTGAATTTTAAATTCTCAATGAGATAAATATTACTGGGAAAAGTAGAGCCCATATTTACAAAATGAATGTTCATTAATGAAGCTCTAGTTTTATATTAAATAAGATATATAGCAACTATTAAATGAATGATTATCTCTGGCAGGTGTGCTCCATGTATTTCACAGTGTGAACCAAGGTGAATAACAGGTTATCCCTGTCCTCTCTTCCCCACTTCCCGGGGTTCAAGGTCATCTTACCAAGTCAGCTAACATGCTTTTCTGAAGTCCAGTCCTAAGATGTCTTCTCAGACCATTCCATTTTGGTGATACCTTTTAGTTTTGCTTCCAGACTTTTGTTCTCACTTTCTTGACATTGCTATAGCTCATTCCAAATTCTCTATAGTTTGGTATTCCTGACTCTCAAGTCTGTTTTATAAGAATTATAATACCCCTTAGTATTTCCTTCATTCTGTACGTAAGATGGTAAGCACACAGCCATGTGTATCCTGTTCAGTCCAACAAACAATAAACACCTACTCTGCCAGGCACCACAGTAAATCTTGATAATACAAAAATAAATAAGCAAGGGTCTGACTTCAAGGGGCTTAGAGGATAGTGAGACAGATTTTTCAAGACTGCACCCAGGAAACTGGCAGCACAGAGGTGCCAGGGAGAGCTTCTTAAAGAGAATCACTCCTGAGTCAAGCATTGAAAGCTATGTAAGAGTTAAATGACTCACTGGGGTTAAGGGGTAGGGGTGGAGATTGTGATAGTGGTTTTAGTATTTCAGTTAGAAGGAGAAGCATGAAAGAGAGAGAGAGAGAGAGAGAGAGAGAGAGAGAGAGAGAGAGAGAGAGAGAGAGAGAGAGAGAGAGAGAG